>QLNU02004813.1:0-20060 GCA_006491805.2 Dysdera silvatica | reverse complement strand
TTTTACCCCCAGATAAATGTCATTGGCCATAATTGCAGTTTCAATTGGCCATAAAGCAATCACGACTTTTAGGACAAATGACCACAATCAGTTTATATTTGGATCGTTTAACCCACTTTCATCTGTTATGATTCGGGATATTCAGATAGGTCATTCTTAATTGAACTTACCAGTAGGTTTGTGATTGTATTTGTAAGTGTCACAAAGGACAAGCTTGTTGTTCCCTCCTCGAAATGGGTCATTGTAAAGGGCAACCGGATACAGATAGATGTCAGAGTTGGATCCTTCTGCTTGATAGGTACTGGAACCGTCGAAGTTCCAGACAGGAAGCTCTTCGGCTTTTTTTGGAACGAAATCCAAGGTTCTGGTTTTGGCTCTCATGTGCTCACCAGTTCCATCTATCCAGACGTACATACATTGAACCGTATTGGAAAGTAGAGGCAAGGTCAGGTACCTCATTAAGGTCTGCTTGTTCAACAAAGTGGGATGTCCAATGCCGTTAGTAGTCATGACTCCAGTCGTTACCTACAACAAAGAAATCATTACGTTACATTAAAAACTGAATCCAATTTCTAGAATTGCCAGATCACAAGGTTATCGAATGATTTGGCTTAGTGTCTGCTACGATTTACAGCAAGTTAGCGATTTACAGTAGTAAGCGATTTACAGTAAGTTAGAGGTACTTTGCTTATGGCGCAAGGGTCATTCCGCGCCATTAGAAGTACAACAGTGGTTTTAAAATGACTAAGCAGTATCACTCTTGTCACCGAGTAGAATGAAAAATGCATGTTCAATCCTTAAAAACCGACTTCACAGAAATCTCAAAACTACGTCAGAGTCCATTCGGGTCCGGTGCTACATTTAAGGGTTAAATGCGCTCCTGCCCTTATAGAAAATAGAATTAAAGTTACATAATGGCAGTCTGATAAACTAGTGAACTGATAACTAAATGATAACTGTTTACACCCTTTGCGAATTTACAGAAATTTTAAAAAAAATTTCACATTTATAATTTTTAAACGTCAGTCTTTAGGTTTTTCACTTTAATGTCCGAAAACACAAAATTGGATTTCTAATCCAGCGTGACACCTAAATCTATATAAGAATTTTAATCAACCCGATGCATAAAATTTCATGATACATAGCTTGAGAAGTATAAAAATTATAGCAATGTAAGAGAAGATCTATATTAAATTTTAGGCTTTGGGTGAAAAAATGGAAGAGAATATAAAACCGTAGCTTGTTACGAAATTCTCTTCCAAAATGCGGTGATGCTGACAAAAAAAAAAAGAAGGGTTCTGAATTATGCTTGTTTTAAAGAGTTCAGTTGTCTTTAGCAGAGGGACGTGGAAAACTTGTAATAACAGACAGCGTCGTTTTTACGAATATAAAGCATTAGTGTTATTTAGGGCTTTCCATGGGCCTCATTTAAGAAACACATATCACGTTGAATATTTACAAGCTATCCCGATATTTAATACTTAAGACCATACTCGGCACAGGGGTGGACTGGGTCTTCTCAAGGGGCGCGAGTCCTATAGCCCATAAGGGCGGACCAACGCGAGAACGGGTCGGCAGGCGGCCTAGTCCGCCCCTGATTCAGCATGACCAGGTGCAATTTTTGGGAGTTATCAGAGTTCGACCAGTGTTTGAAGTTTTTTTTTTAATACCGATTTTTAAATTTCCAAATTTTTACAGTTAAGAAATAGTAAAGGCTATAAATCACGTGACCATTTATTTTTTAACTCAAAACGGGACATACGTTGTATGTCTCGTTTTGAGGGGGGAAAAAAACGGGACATCTAATTTTTAGGTAATAGTATGGTATTAAAAAAAAAAATCGCGCAGTTCATTATTATTGAATTCATTATTAATGAAAAGAACAGGAATGAACGTGTAAACATAAATAATTTATGTGGTCTTATATTTTTCTGACGAAATTTGCTTAAGTATGTTTGGATTTGATTTCAAATAAGAATAAACTTCTTGGAATGATTTAAAATTTACCTTGGTTCATTATTAAAAATCATCATCATTGGGAACTGCAACTAGTAACTGTTTTTTCGCTTGTCTATAACTTACAAGAGAAAAATACCCTTTCTATAGAAGTAAAATACAGGGTACCAGGGAAGAAATTGACATACAAAAGGTTAAACACTGGTAACATAGGGAAAGACATTAACGTATCACAGCCACTTCCAGAAACTTACAACTTAAACTCTGAAATGTATGTTTGTTTTTTGGTTTTACGGCTCAAAGACTACAGTGGTCATGCTGCGCCGGGACCTACTGTTTTCCGAGGAATCCGAACCTCTTAAGGCCTAGGGAACCAAACCCCGGACTACAGTGAGCAGTGCGATCTTTTATGAGATCTCTGAGTAAGCGTTCTTTTTGCACTGCTGGGAGTCGAACCCGGATTAGCCGCGCAATAGGAGAACGCGTTACCACACTGCGCCACCGCAGGGCCTGAAATGTATGGGACTTCCACAACATTAGGTGCCCCGAAGCACAGGTTTCTCATTGGTTCCCATTGGGTTTTTCCATGATTTCTATTGGAGGCCTCCCATTGGTTCCCACTGGGTTTTTCCATCCTGCCGCACTATCCTGATGAAATTTCTGGGGGAAAACCCTCAAGTATGAAAAGAGAAACATAACATCGTCATTACTCCTGATGAAGGACTGCTGCTGATGCGTCCGAAAGCTTGAGTGATCTTTTTCATTGCTATTTTACCAGTGTTTAACCTTTTGTATGCAAAAGACCCTTTCTACTGTGCACATGCATTAGGCCTGGTAGGCATAAAATATAGTCAATAATTATACGGATGATACAAACTATTGGTGCGGAAGTGTTTGAACAATTCCACACAATAACTTTCAGTTGAAACATCCCCAGTGTTACATTGTGTCACCTTTTGTGGTGTAATGTAGTTATAAGTGAATACTCATCAATTACTTCTGATATCTTAGTTACAGTTGATAAACTTTTTTTCAATCAATATATCCATTACACTTCAAACTTATTTTCCCACTTAGGTATTTTGGTTAAATTCGCCCATTCAAATATTTCTATTCTTTCTTTCATTTTCTGTCAACACTATCATTAAATAATTGAATCGGAATTTGTAAAAAGGGGAGATGTGCCATTTATTTAACATATAACATATCCCCTTTTTACGAATTCCGATTCAATTGACAATAACACCCAATGTTTCGCCAGGTTGATCTTGAAATTCTAAAAGTTTGACTCATGTGCCTTCATATGGTAAAAAAAAAAAAAAAACGGACTAAAACAAGGGAATATTTTCATGAACCAGTGGTTTGAAGCATTAGTTAATATAGTAACACAGTTGCATTCGCTGAGGGGCGGTTTACTTGGCTTTTTTATGGCGCAAGAGCATCTGGGCTATACTGCGCCAAGGAGGCGGTCTTTCAATTCACCTATTACTATTGGCGCTAACACATTTACAGCAATAGCTTTTGTTTTCGTACGAGCGTATCTAAAATTCTGTTCAAAACATGTTTGAATTAACTTAGAAGCACAATCGTTTGAGCGAAAACTGTGGTTCTCTTGTACCGTATGATAAACCCGGGAGTCTTCCGTCGCAGCGATTTCCAAACCTTTCAAAGTTGGTGAATCCGTTTTCTTAAAAAAAAAAAATAAAAAAAAATATTAGGTATCAAAGAATTCCAAGCAGTAGGAAGATCGAAATTTTTATGTTTTTCTGATTTAAATGTTGGTTAAAATCACTGGCACCTCCATTGGCCATGCTAAATTCTGTACGACACTTCTCACGCCTGATGTCCGATGGAGTACTTCTTTGCTTTATAAATGGGTACTTCGTAAGTTAACATTAAAACTATTAATGTTTAACTTTTAATTTAAAAGTGCAGTTGCGTTTAGGCATTCTTAAAATAAAGAAGTCACGTCAAAAAAAAATTAAATTAACTACAATAATACACGTCGATAGATAAACAATCGTCAAGAAAGATGTGCAAGTAAACAGTCTTCTGATCGACTTACATTTGTGTGAGACCTATTGGGCATGCCCCGTTATCGTCGCGCTGAGTTCTTCCTGAAAGCGGGACATTTCGGCGACCCGAAGCTTTGCTTGGGAACAACGGGACAGGCTACCTAAAAACGGGACGTATGGTCAGGTCACACATGACCCATCACGTCACGGCGCAATCAACAAAAATACATATCTCCTGAAAATATTTAGTAATACGTAACTTACCTTTATAAATTCAAATCTACTAAACAGCTTCGTTTAAGGAGCACAGAAATAGCGCCACTTGGCCAAAATTTCGAGGCAAATGCTTAAAAAATTCGACCGATACAAAGCTGCTTCGGATCTGGGAGTTATGCAGAACACAGACCGTCTTCAGCGGCCTTATCAAAATCGTTATCGGCCATGATAATATGGCTCAAGTTCATACTTAACATATAAACCCTATCGCTACAGTACATTACTCATTACTTGTCAAATAAGGTCAGGGAGTGGATTACCTCCATCTGTCCTTATTCCTAGAAGGTTAGGCGTCATCCCCCCCATTATGCAATGATGTGAAGCAAGCACCCAAAACAAGTTCAGTAAAAGGAAAAGTTTAGTCAATTTGTTCCACTTTTATTGCTAAATCATGTCAGTTTCAAAAGCAGTATTATTGAAATGTATCAGTCCAGAATCAAGTTTATAATAAAATTACAAGCCACTTGTGCATTGGATTCTTGCAAAGCTGATGATCTTCCATCCGTAGCTCCCTCAACTGAAACAGGACCACACGTTTTGTATTGTGCAGAAATCTTAGGTTCGGAAATGGGCGCCCCGAAGGGGGTGCAAGGGGTGCACTTGCATCCCCTTGGCTTATGAAAAAAGGGGGAAAAGAGGACTGAATCCACAAGAAACTACAGTCCAACAACATTATTCAATTGGAATTTTTCCCGAATGCATCTCCCTGAATATAATTCTGTGGACGCCTATGTGTTTGGACTTAGACTCAATTGCCTCTCTCGAATTTTACTAGCTGCGTTACACTACATTGCGTCATTATGTACGTCATCAGGTACACGTACAGATGCATAGTGACGCCTGATGACAGTAAGTTACCATTGAAACGTCCCTGTAACTATGAAATTACAAACTTCACAAAAAAATTCCCGCCCTAAAACTTCATAATTTCACCACTAAATACGCGAGAAATCATTAACCCTTTCTGAAAGAAAACTTTGTAATCAAGCGTCTATCGAAATAAGTTGTATTTTTATGGTGCAAGGACAAGGGAAATCCTGTGTTCTATGGCAGCGATCGCCAATCAGTGGTCCGCAGAAAAAGCTGGACATTATTTGCATTTTTAGTGTTTTATCAGTAATAAAACAAAAATAATATTCTAAGAAATTCTCATATTCTGAATGACAATTTTCGCCTTTATATTGCACTAAATTCACGAAATGTGGTCCGCGGGATTTAAAATTATGAATTTAGTGGTCCGTGACGTCTGAAAGGTTGGCGACCGCTGCTCTACGGCATTAAGTTGCAGGTTTCAAGGAACCCTCTGTATGAAGTGTTAACGTGGGTGGTATACGGCGGGGAACCCTTGATTAGATAATTCTTCCGTCCCCCCCCCCACCACCAAGAGAATTCACATGTGGGGGGAAACCACTATCGTTTGCTTGTTCCAACGATGTATTTACTTCTGGACGGACATGCAACCAAAATACGATTCATATTTGACTCAATGTGCGTATAGTGACTCACACGAAAGCTACCTTTCTTTTTTACCCTAATTTACCCCTCAAAACGTTTGAGAAAAAAATATTTGCATTGGAATAAAATTCACAACTTGTAGGTTTGCAAGACTCACTACCAATATATTCAGCATTAAGTCGACTTCGATTGCATATTAACATTCCGTGTAATAAAGTTTTACAAAGTAAAAATGCGTTGTTCATAATTGAAAATTATCGCAAAATTGCCAGTTCGAACTACTGCTTGAAATCTTTCTAAATCAGTGGTTCATAACCCAAATTACCCGCGCATCACTTTTCCACTTCAATTGTACCCGCTGACCACTTTGAAAAATTCTCAGCAGAACAGGGAGGATGGCTATCGCCCCCTCTTGAATGAAAATTTAACATTGAAAAGATGCAAGGTAAAGGTCCAATGTGGCATTTCCAAGTCGTCATTAATTCCCCCTCCTACTTGAATGGTTGCTAAATCTGTTCGAGCACGAGTTGACTGCACGAGCCGGGTCTTTTTTGGGGGGAGGGGGATGCAGATGTATAGAAGTAAACAAAGCAGTGTTGCCAACAGTGAAGACGAAGTAGTGCTGTCAAGGTCAAATCCCTAGTGGCAGCAATAGAAAGTCTCTACATTTCACCAGAAAGTCCCTACATGCAACAGCGTAGCAGCTTTTCTTCAAGAGTTGGGGATGGGGAATATTAAAAATATACCGTAAATTTCATTTTTATGTTTAATTTTAATAATTGAGTTTTTCACTGATTGTTTTAAATAACCCGTCTCTCGGACCATTTGGCACTCTTTCGCGGACTACCATTTGGGAAACTGTTCTAAATGCAACAGGTTCTCACGCATGGCAAACGGAAACATGGCAAATCTGCAACTGGACAGATGCATTACGTCGGACTAATGGAAAGTAAAAATTGAATCTTCAACGAAGAGAAATTGTTTTAAGAAAAATGATTAACTACGTGGGGGTCAAACCCAGTCCAGTCATAAATTCGCGAATCACGGGAAATGGTACGGAAACACTCCCGAGAAGAATGATGCAACGATTCTCCCACACGAAAATCGATTCCAGATATCGACCGCCGACCTAGCGCCACTTGGTCCCTCAACAAAAACGCGCTCGATGGTCAGTAGGGTAGCTACGGAATCGAACCATCTCCTACTTGCAGAAAACTTCGATACCATCGTTCAAAACATAGTCCCTGTGTAACTGGTACACGATCAACCCCACCCGTATCTGTAAAAGCACAAGGTGCTTAAATTCGGTACAAAAACACGACAGGAGTACTTAAATGAAGCAACTACAACCATTATCCACATCACGAACAACTTCGATATACCGTCATTAAATAACCATTCTGCAGAAAATTTATTTCTACGAATAAAGGCAACCGAAGTTTTTAGGAATTAAAAGTTTAATCTTTTTTTTTCCTCCCGTCGGAGTCCACTTATTTGTTATGGCGCAAGAGCATCTGGGCTATACTGCGCCAAGGAGCCCACTTCAACTTTTTAAATAGATACATAAATAGCTGCCTGACAAATTTCGAGGGATTTGAGCTTCGGAACATTTTGGAATGGCACAGCATATTGACGGGTTTCCTAAATTTCATAAATTAATTGCATTAGCTTTTTCGGAATGGCAAAAACACAACTTCCACGCAGAGAGGAAGACTTGTTGCTAACCGAATGTTTCCTCTTCAACTACGGATGTCCATAAACTTCCAAATCTGCATTTGTCACTTGTCAGATTTCGTTAAGTTTTAGTATAAGCTCAACTTCAGGGCTAGATATGGCGTGAACTGTAGATAGGATGGGCAAAAAATTAGATATTAGAAATACGATTTTGCCTCTGTTCTAAAAAAAAAAACGGGGGCCATGTGTCCCATTGCCCAGCCAGATTATGCCTATGCGTTTCTAATAAGTGTATAAGTTTTAGTACCTAATAAGTGTATTCTGTAATTATATATGTTGAAATTAATTTCCCCTACAATAAACCTAAGACTTTCGTCGTCCGCCAGAAAACATTCTATAAGTACACCAAAGTTTTCGGCTAAAAAAATTTTTTTGGTCCGACCTTTTCCAAAAGATAGGAGGACGTCAGGGACGTATTCATAGGGGGACTTAGCGGGCTCTAGCCCAGGGCGGTGAAAAAAAAAAAAAGGAAATAAAAGTCAGGAAAAGGAAAAAACCACAACATTCAGATATAAAACAAAAGGCCGACTTATAACTAAATTATACACGAGTTACAAGTAACGAAATGGTTATTAAATTTCTCAGGTATTAAAATTTTATAATTACAATGCCAACCGGTCGTCTACCCCGCCGCCGCCATGGTCGGAGTACGAAAGAAAAGAGTCTTGCAAAACGATAGTAGAGACAAAATATAGCCATACCACGATCTTTCATAAACTAATTTTCAGTAGTGTTTTATTTACGACATCTGGTTGAATAGAAATAGATTTGGAAGAGAAATTGGGGAGTGTAAGACACGATGGGCCAGAAAAATTTAATGACAGGGGGCAGAAAATACTGGTTTAGCCCAAGAGTCGCAAAAATTTAAATCCGCCCCTGGAGGGAGTACACAGTGGCGTAAGGAAGGGGGCTACAGACCACCATGGATTTCAAAACAGTTTGCATGAGGCCGCGAATCACACTTTTCATTAAAGATACTTCCCCTCCGCCATAACCACTTGACATCGCCCCCTCCCTATGAGTTTTGAATTGCTATGCTACTTACTGGTCGTACCCTCTCAAAATTGATGGACAATAAACGCAGAATTCGAGCGTTTGTTTGGAAGTTTTATGGCGCAAGAGCATCTGGGCTATACTGCGCCAAAAATTTGAGCGTGAAAACACAGCATGAAATGCAATAAAACTTGCCTAAAGTGACCGCATTTGGGACTGGACTGCAATGGTCGCAATAGACAAATGACAGACTTTAGTACAGTCAGGACTTAAGTCTTACCTGTTCTCTTATAAAAAGGTGTCAATTTACCATGTTCTACTATATATTATAATGTGGTTTTCATATTCCTAGTAAACTTGTTCGCCAGCATATGGGTGTTCTATACAGCCCACTTCCCCCTACGCATACACACATTTTGGACAAGTTGGAATGCAAGTTTTTCAAAAATTACTAAAATTAATAAAAAGAATTTTCAAATTCGTAAATAAGTATTAAAAAAAAAATAAGATATACTCCAGAGATATGAGAGTTACGTAAATTGCATGTTATAAAAATTAAGTAATTTAAGAAGTTCCCTTGAAGTTCAAAGAAGTGTTATTCCAAGTCTGTGATGTAAGAATTGGAAGCGCCGTCAAGGAAAAAAAAAATTGTTTACAATTTGTTTTTAGCATTTGCAGCTAAGCCAAAAGAAGTGGTTTCCCAAAATATCTCTACATTCTGCGTCAACTTCTAGAAACAACGATCAATTCTGGGAAACGGATGAGGAACTGCAAAATTTTGTAACGGTTGAAAATTGCAGGTTTTCGTATAAATCACATCCACGAAAAGTTTCGAAAAAAAAGTGTCCCAAAAAATACGATAACCAACTTCCGTTTAGCAATCACCGGTAAGCGACGAAATCTGTGTTGGTGCCAGATTTAGTATTTTACTTAGGTGGTAGTCAAGCATTAAAAAAATCCTTTGAATCTGTACAAACCATTATTTTAAATAAAAATATATTTTGATAAAAAAAAAAAAACTTTCTTTCCAAAATACATTGGATGGATACGGATTTTTTGTTAACTAGTATTTCAAATCTTTTGTAGTAGAAGCGTTTTCGGAAACACTGGTAACAGAGCTACCACAAACATTTAACAGAGCGATTAAATTTCCAAAAAATCTCGACTTTTTTCCAGTTAGTATTTTCAGTAAATTACAATCGCATACATTAATGATTATTACAATTATTAATCAAAAACAATCCAAACGAAAAAAATTATAATGCTGAGAAAATTTTTGAAAAAAAATCAACGATACCTGATTCCGATGTCCAGAGGAGGTTTATACTTAAACGGCGATAGTGGCCGGTCTTTGAATTTTGACGAAGATAAAAAAAGTAGAGGGGCTCCCTTATTCATAGATTTAACTTCTTTTAGCATAGAAAGATTGAATCTGCGAGATTTCAATTCTGTGGCGATATTTAAACCTACCCTGACGACCAGCCCGCTCATCACGTGAAAGGTGGCCTCTCATTCGCCGAGCTCTGGAAGAAAACGTGCTGTTCGCAACTCCCATTGGACGAGCAGTTGCGGTTGGTCGCTGCGAACGTGTATCCGAGATGAAAAGAGATGGAGGCTCATTATGGACTTTTCTTCTTCCACATTTCGAAAGCCCAATTCCTTAATTGAAGCTTTATCATGCTGTTTTCACGTTTTCCTACATTTTTGCAAATAAATATCGTTTGTCATGACTTCAATCGACTTTTCTTTTTCATTAAAAATATACAAAATTTTCGTTCCGTAAAAAAAAATATCCACTTTTTAAAATATGTTCAGAGTAATTTTTCATAAAATTGAAGCCTTATCATAGAAGTATAAACGTGGAAAATATATTAAAATCGATCGAATACTGATAGTTCCTTAATATTTGATTTACTAAACACAGATTTACTAAACACTAAACAGTTAATTGGACATACGCTTTTAAAAGTTTGATATATGTAGTTTATTATATGAAATAATTGCGTTCTTTTGAAGATTTATAAATAAATAAAATATCTATATATAAATAAAATTTGATAAATAAAAAAAAATAACGTTTTTCCCCTTCAACGTTTTGACATACCTTTTTCATGAATATGCACCAGTACCATGGGCGTCGTTTTGGGGGGCAGTTGCTCCTCTAGAATTGAAATATATGCAATATTTTGAATACATTAAAAGGTTAAAGTAATTATTTGCTTCGGGTTAACATTGACAAAAAAATATCTCCCCTTTAATTTGCCTTAACGACGCCCCTGATCAGTGCACAGTGCCATAGGAAAAGGAAGAGCTCAAGGATTAGCGTAGAGTTCTCAAATTACAAGCACATTATTATGTGTACGTTTATACATTATGGTATATGTAAAATTCCTACTTATTTCAGATTATTGGGAGGGGAATAGCCCATATAACTCCAGCACCCCCATTGGATAACATTATTATCCTTAACACAGACCACGGTATCCTTTTTGAACTGCTTGAGCCTGCCCCTGCCCCTAAATTTTGAAATGCTACACCCATGTCAGCACATAATATATATTTAATATAAACGTGGGTACGTTTTTATTTATTACCGCAGGAATATTTTATTAAACCGTGAAAATATCACTTTTAATTTTGAGAAATTTACTAAACAATAATCGATTTTTGATTGATTGCTTATCAAGAATTATCAATAATGAATATCCAAATATTACTAACAACTAACTATTAAAATTAGATAGATAACCTATTCAAATGGTTGTTAGTCAATTGGGAACTAAAGTAATCCTAGGTAACACCGGTGCTGGAGATGCATTTGTAAATTGTGAACCACTGTCACACCCTAATCGGGAAAAAGAAAGGAAATATAAAGGAGGACGTACAAAAATTTCGGTAAATCATTTCGATTACGTCCGATTCTTCTCCCGTCTTTTTGAACTAAAAAAAGGCGTTGGGCTTACTGGCGAGTTAGTGAAATATTGGCGTCTATCTGGATGGATGGATGGATGGAAGGGAGGGGTGGGAGGAAAGAAGAAAAGGAGGGAGGGACAGACGGACGGACGGACGAATGATCGAATGAGTGTAACCTCATTTGAACGCAGTTTTACTAGTATACAACCACAGAAAACCGCAAACCGCGCCTGTAGATTCCAGAACAATATTTGGTTTCCAATTTCCATGTGAATTTTGAAGTCACAACTGTTTAGTTCCCAATTTACAAACTCCCAATTGGATATGTATTACTGTATATAGTGAGTCCAGTTACATTACACGCCCGAGGAAATGGCCAAGATGAATGGTGTCGTCCCATTTGCGAACGAAACGAGAAAATGAGCTCATAGTTATGGTTACTACCATTTGGCTACCAATTTGGCCACCATTTGGCGGCACACAAATATAATCCCTTATTTCTATATTGTATTTTTGTATCAATGAAAGTTTTCACAATTGCTTTCAGTCGCGCTTTTATCCAGGCTTCGGTCTGGCAGCTTATTGATATTTAAAATTTACACAGATAGTACGGTCGAATCTCGCTAAGACGAACATGCTTAAGACGAATTACTTTTAATACGAACCGTTTTCTGAAGTTCCGTCAGATTGTATAGCATACTTAACCTGACCATACGTCCCGTTTTTAGGTAGCCGATCCCGTTGTCCCCAAGCATAGCTTCGTGGCGTCGAAATGTCTCGTTTTCAGAAACAGAAGAACCCCAGTAGCGCGGAGATGACAAGGCATGCCCAATACGTCTCACACATATGTAAGTCGGTCAGAAGCTTGCTTACTTGCTTGCACATCTGTCTTGACGATTGATTGTTTATCAATCGACGTGTGTTATTGAAGTTAATTTAATTTTTTTACGTGACCTCTGTATTTTAAGAATGCCTAAACGCTACTGCACTTTTAAATTAAAAGTTTTAATGTTAACTTACAAACGAAGTACCCTTTTAGAAAGCAAAGAAGTCCTCCATCGGCCATCGGGTTTGAAAAGTGTCGTACAGAATTTAACATGGCCCATGGAGGTTCCAGCGATTTTAACCAACATTTAAATCAGAAAAACATAAAATTTCCGATCTTGCTACTGCTTGGAATTCTTCGATTATTCTTCATTTTTTTAAGAAAACGGATTCACCAACTTTGAAAGATCTGGAAATTGCTGCGACGGAGGAGCCCTGGCTTATACGGTTCAAGAGAATCAGTTTTTGCTCAAACGATTGTGCTTCTAAGTTGATTCAAACACGTTTTGAAGAGAATTTTAGATATGCTCGTACGAAAACAGAAGCTATTGTTGTAAATGTGCTAGCGCCAATAGTAATAGGTGAATTAAAAGACCGCCTCGTCGAATGTAACTGTGTTACTATATTAACTCATGCTTTAAACCACTGGTCCATGAAAATATTCCCTGTTTTCGTTCGCTTCTTCTTATCATACACAAGTCCAACTTTTAGAATTTCAAAACCAACTGGGCGAAAGAAACATCAGATGTTATTGTCAATTAACTAATGAATTTGTCCATCAGAAAAATATAAGACTACATAAATTATTTATTTTCGCACGGTCATTCCAGTTCTTTTCATGAATAAATAAAATCTATAAAGAAATATGCGTTTTCTTGAATAACATGCTATTACCTAAAAATTAGTAGATGTCCCATTTATTTTTTCCCTCAAAACGGGACATACGACTTATGTCCCGTTTTGGGGAACAAAATAAATGGTCATGTTAAGCATACTGTACTTTCCGGGTAAGACGAATCACTGTTAATACGAACACATTTTCTGTTACCCGTGGTGTTCGTCTTAACGAGGTTGGATAGTATATAGTATATTACATATTTGTAAGGAAAAATTACAAAGTAAGTTAAAAAAAAACAATTTTGTTAAAATTGTTAAAAGGAACATCCAATGTGTCAGAACTTATTGTAAGTTATAATAGACATTTGTAAATAAACAATATTAAAATAACGCTTAAATTTTAATAACACAAATATGATTCCAACGTTCTTTCGAACCCACTTTGTTCCGATGTATAACTATTAAGTTGCATCGTTATATCCGATACGAATTTCCCTGCTTAGAATCTTCGTACACTACAAAATCGTCGTCGTTATATCAGGTTTCGTTGTTATATACGATGTCGTTATAACCGATATATTTAGTATGGAGTAGAATAGCAAACCAAACTTCTTGTAAAAATTCCATCGTTATAAGCGGCGTCATTACAAACGATTTCCCCTGTATTTACTTGTCAAACTTGTAAAAAGTGGAGGAAAAAACTCAAAACTTCAAACTATTATCAGACCACAACAAGGTCTCATTTTGCAGACCATTAATTCGAGAATACTTCAAAGAAAGAAAAAATAGAAACCATTTTCTACAAAAGGGGGTGGGGGTCATTATGAAAAATTAAATTCTGATGACAAAACTACAAGTAAGAATTTACAATGATGTCTGAAGGCAAAATAAGTATTTTCTTATTTATTTTTGTATGATGTATTTCAGCAGCGTACCAATACAAAAGTAATGGGGGGAGACTCAAGTGGCTTCAAAGAAGATTATGTCATGTGGTTTTAGTAGAGAAAACAATGTTTCGATATAAAATGGGGGGCTTTAGCCCCTCTCTTTTCCCGCGCCACTGATCTATTTATATTTCTTTGCAATAAAGGTGACACATCTTCATTCGTTATTTTGTAAAATTTTTTGAATCTCCCCTTCGAAATTAAATCCTGACTGCAGCCTTGAAGTAAGGTATAACAGACAATGGTGTTCAATTTCATTTTTCGCCGACCACATATGAACATGGGAAAATGACGAAGCGAAAGGTGTTTAATTTCGTTTTTGATTTTCGTACTTTTCCGATGAAGAAACGGACTAATTGCTCGAATTAAAGAAACGGACTATCTTTAGATGTCTATCTGTTCGTGGCTATCCAAAGGATCAGTCCGTCTATTAGTCAAACATAGGGGTGGCCTAGATCTTCTATGTCTTAGGGAGGAGGGGGTGGACATTTCAACGAAACGTTAATTTTTAGCAGTTTCTTAGAAACATATTCCAATTCGAAACGCAATTTTTTTTTCATGTCGGGCATGGGAAACCTTTGCAATACTTATGCTGACCTAACTAACCCATATTTTACACTGTCAAACATTAGTTATTTTAAAAAGGAGTAAATGGCTCACCTTTCTCTCGCAGTTGAAACATGGGCAACCTTCCTTCCTCTTATAAATATCCATCGCAAATAGGTTATGTCTCATTTGTAGACATAGCGAAGTTGTATAGATTAGAAGGGTTCATCGTATCAGGTGCAGACATGGTGAAATTTGGCTAAGTCACTTCCTCTTTTCGATTGGTGAATTTGGCGAATTCTCCCTTTTTTTCCCCCCCCCGCTGCATATAGTATTGATACTTCGGAGGTATTTTTACATCTCGAAATTGCGATCGTTCATAATAAACAAGCACGAACGCACACACACATACAGGGTGTCCTAAAAACATTAACCGTAACTCTAATTCCTTAAATATTGATCTTAGACATATGTACTAAATTGGAAAGTGGCGTAAAAAAAAGGTGCAGAATTTTATGAAATTGATTAAAATTGCAGAGGATTATTTTGTGAAGGAATACAAAATTTAAAGTTTTATACGGTCCCTGTACGCAAAAATTTCCAATGAGTAAACTGTGTCCCATACTCCAATATACAAAATTTCAGCATTCTAACGGAAAAGGAACCAGAGATATAAAAACCTGAAATAACTGACTTACAACCCTTTTTAAAGCAATACGTACATGTTGGAAAACCGGGGAAATTCATTCTGCTAAATCCCGTTATTTTGGGTCTTCGTATCTGTGATTCTTTTTTCCCCTAGAATGCTGAAAGTTTGTATATTGAGCTACTAGAGTATGGGGAACATTTTACTAAATGGACAATTTTGTGTACAGGGACCATACAAAAATTTAAATTTTGCATTTCTTTGAAAAATAATCCACTGCAATTTTAATCGATTTCACAAAATTCTGCACATTTTTTGACGCCACTTTCCAATTTAATACATATATCTAGAATCAATATTTAAGGAATTAGAGCTTGTCAATGTTTTTGGGACACCCCATAGATATATTACAATCTTTTCTTTTTTTTTTCTCCCTTTGTACGAACTCTTCCTTAAGGGAATATGTGGAATTCGCTTTTAAGGACTGTACTTCCTTCTAATTAAAAAAAAAAACATTTCAAATTACAATTTTATACGAAAGTAGTAAATTATTCAATTTTTTTGTTATAAAGGCACAGAAACTTTTTTTTTTATTATCGTGTTGCTTTTATTAGAACCATACAAAATTATTCAAATTATGCACACGATATCGTATGGAGTGATTCAAAAATATCCATCGCAAATATCTGCTGGTTTCCACCTGCATTGGTTTGTGTGGTAGTCAAATTTTTTAACAAAACTCTAAGCTTTTAAACACCCTTTTTTTTTTAATTCTGAAATAATATTTTCAACTCTTTCATAAATTTTTACATACATTTTATTCCTTTCTGTGAGAGGTTCTCCTAATACTTTCACTTTCAACGTGGTTCCCACTCTTTTGTCCTGATGAAATTCAAGGACTTTTTAAGGATTTTTCAACGACCAAATAATTTTCTTTTTAAAGGACCTTACATTGTTACTACATTGGAAATAAGGGAAATACCCTCTTTTTTTTTGCCAAAACTTGAAAAAAGATTTTGGGAAACATTCAAGGACCAACCACATTTTTGGCAGTTTTCCAAGTACTTTTCAAGGGTTACGACTTGGCAAAAAAAAAAATTCAAGGACTTTCAAGGGAAGTGGGAACCATGTTCAAGAAAATTTTTCAGATTCTTTAATATACTTTTTCAGATTCAGTTTTTAGAATTTATACTACTAAATGAATGTTTGTCTTTTCTTGCAGGTAATCTTATTTAATTTTGAGTGTCATGTGATGCCAGAATTTTGAGTGCCAAGGCGTCCTTACTTAAAGCAGGGTGTTTACTCAAATTTTGTTTCAAACTTCCCTGACTTTTCCAGGTTTTCCAGACCAGTAACAAAAAATTTCCAGGAGTAGTGTTTTCGCAAACTTTAATACACAGAACATTTTTTTAATCAATAAAGTTGCTGACTATAATAAATAAGAACCAAATTAATTTAAACTATCGTTGTTTTTAATACTTTTAAAATTTTGAGTCCTAATTGTAATGTTCTTTATATACCTTGCGTGTTTTAACATTTCGTACTTCACATTAATGGTTCAACCATCATTAGAAGCCAGATCAAAAAGAAGCTGTATAAACTGATAAGAATCATAAAATACTGCTATAATTAGTTGAGGAAGGATAAATTAATAATAATAAGACATAGTACCTAAGCAAATTCAATTTCAAATTTGCTAGACTTTCCTAGACCAAATTTTAATGAATTTCTAGTCACTAATTTTAGCAAACAATAATTAAAATTTGCATAATTGTAACAAGTTTTAAGAGCACAAAATTCACTAGCATAAACCCCAAAGCCGTTTATAACTCAATCACAGTTAATTTATAAATAAATTGTATCAAAGACGTAGCCAGGATTTAATTCGGGGGGGGGTAAAAAATTTCATAATATGTACCGATGCACAGTACGCAAGGCTGTAGCCAAGTCCCATTAAAATGTAGTTCGGTGGGGGCGGTCCCTTAAACCCCCCCGTCTGGATACCGACATGAATTGTATTAAAAATGCATTTTTTTTACATTAAAAATTTGCATCAATTGAATATTTAATAATATATAATATATAAATAATTAATAAATAACGTCACCACTCGGTCCGAGTTCATTATAAAGGAGTTTACACAATCACAAAACTGATACTTCAGCCATTTAAAATGTGTATGACAATATATATATATAAGGGAAGGATTGTTATCATTCAAATCCCTTACAGATTAGGTAATTTAGCTAAAAACACATTTTTTTCCTTTATTTTCGTCATATATTTGGAAAGCAGAGAAATATATGGGCTTAATAATTTTATATAAATTATATTAGTTTTGGTGCAAAAGGGTAATTTCTGGAAGAAGTTTAGTCAAAAGTATAAGTTTTTCAAAATTTTCAGTATGCAATACAGTAAGAAACGTGCTTTCGCTTTGGTTTTACGGCTCAAAGACTACAGTGGTCATGTTGCGCCGGGACCTACTGTTTTCCGAGGAATCCGAACCTCTTAAGGCCTAGGGAACCAAACCTGCGGTGAGCAGTGCGATCTTTATGAGATCAGAGTAAGCGTTCTTTGCACTGCTGGGAGTCGAACCCGGATTAGCGGCGCACTTGGAGAAGGCGTTACCACACTGCGCCAACGCAGGGCTAAGAAACGTGCAGTTCAGAAAAATTATATCAGTAAGCCATTTATCATAACAATAAGTTTCAAATTTCGCCGACTTTTCCAATTAAAAAAAAAAAAAAAAACTTCCCTGACTTTTCCATATTTTCCAGATCAGTATATATCCTATTAAAATTTTATAAATTCTCGCCAAAATTCCCCTTGGCGTGATTTTGGTTTCCCTATCCGCAAAGGACACGTTGCCCTCAAATGTGTTTTCGTCGAGCGGAAATTTTATTTGAGAGGATTGTCGACAAAAGCATCCAGAACATCTTTATATCCATTAAAAAAATAAAATAAAAATTAAAAAAAAAGGCAGTGAAGTATAGAATGACATCTACTGACCGATGTATAAGCCTTATCTTTCATCGTTCTATTTTGGAAAGAGTCGTTTTTTATGACGATAATAAAAACAATAATGATAATAAAGTTATGTTTTATAATCAGAGACGTTATTTTGAAGCTCTACGATAATTTTCAAACCAAGATATTCCTCGGTGAGCCCCAGAGAAACACGAATCTAAATTTAGGCTGTTTTGAAGTGGTGGAGAGATTTTGTTTACACGATTAACGCTTTCAAGGAAACTGTCCCAAGACGTTCTACTTAAACAAAATGAAAACAGAAAACAACGAGGTCGAACGACAGTTTCTAGGCAAAGTCAATACGCATAAACCTAAATTCAAAAAAGAGACAAATATTCCATAGTCATGTAAACATCGTCGTAACTTAACTAGACTTCTAGGGGAGCTTTACCACCCTCTTCCCCTCAGTGCTCGGCACATGGAATCTTGGGCACCCACGGGGGGAGGAAGAGGGGCTCGAACCCCTCCTAGCCGTTCAAAAATTTGATTTGCCCAATTCTGCTATGGATTTACTTGCAAAATTTTACAAGTATACTTTAAAATAGGGTATTTTTTTTATCTCATTACTAATTGTCAAGCAGTATCAATTATTTTTGCAGCATTTTAGTATCTTGTACATTCACTAAACTGTTTTGCAACCTTGAAAGGAAGGTAATAATTTTTCTCAGCTGCCCCCCACTACACACATGGCGCTCATGCATAGCGTCCAAATGTAATTGGTTTTCTAGGAAGACTTAAATTTTTGTAAAGTAAAAGCAGCTCTCACCTCCCACACTCCCGTGACGTTAATGCATACAAAGCTTATGTGGTTTTGTAAAAAGACATTTTGTTGTATAACAAATGATTTCATTGATTCACATGAATGATTTCTATTGATGATTTCATTGATAACAAAATGAGATGTCAATGATTAATGAATGAAAGTTCTGAGGAATTAATTGAAACTGCTCCTATATTTTACGATTTGAGATGGAATACAAACTACTGTTGGAAGGCTGATTGTATTTTCATGAGGGTTGGGGTTGAACCTGTTATGGCTGCATATTTATTAACGGAGTCTTCGTTGACTATTCAAATTTTTCTGACTTAGGTTACTAACAGGCGGACCGGCCTCCCATCAGCCGGTGCACCCTCATGCGCGATCATTTTTTTTTTTTAATAGCCTATGGGCCAATGGACTTGCGCCCTCCGAAAATCCAAGTTATGCACCACTTTGAGAGAATCCAGTCCGCCTAGGTAACTAATAGAAAAAAAAAAATTTTTTTTAATAGTAATCATCAGTTTTTGTATGCCTAAGAAAGTGATGTAAATCCAAATTTTCTTTTCTGATGATGATAGTCAGGCGTAAGGCCGTGAACGGGGAAGGAGGAGGAGGCAATGCCCAGGGGTTTCAGGATTCTAAGGGGCCCGGCGCGGAATTTTTTCACTTTTCCCTTTTCTAAAATTATCATTAAATATACCTAAAAATAAAATAAAATCTAAGATCCTAAGATTTTCTCTCTGAGAACAGAAAGCTTTAAGATATCGTCGATTACATGCAGTTCTCATTTCAATCAGGAAAGACTTTGAAATTACCGTGAAAATTTTGATTCACAACGAAAAAGAGAACATTATTTGATGTAGGTGTTAAAACTAAACTGCTTGCCAATAATTTTTTGTTTATGCAAACGCACGGGCGGAGTACGTCCTCTCAAAAGACGTACACCTTTGATTTAAGGAGGGGTAAAATCCTTGCTCATTCGGAGGAGAGTGTCCTATCAGCCATGAGGACGCACCGACCCAAGGGCTGATAGGACGGCGGCCCAGTCCGCCCCTGACTTCAGATATGAAATTTGCCTCCGTGGCTGTGCTAAACACCTTCCTTTCCGGGCTTGGCCGGTTTCTGTAGGTTTC
>QLNU02004807.1:30914-44402 GCA_006491805.2 Dysdera silvatica | reverse complement strand
TTTCTGTTTCGTGTCCAATGCACTTACTTCTAGCTTTTTCTTAATAACAGCTTTACACTTTTGTGATCCTGATTGATATCTACATTTCATTATTATGATTTGACATAATGGAAGTAGCACTGGCGTACTACTGCTCAGTCAGACATTCAATCACTCCTTTCACTATGGCAATTACCCGGAAAGATTTTGCGCAGGTACTACCAAATCCGTAGTTTAAAAACTTTAGACACAGCAGGTGGCACTTGCGACACACTCATAACAAATCTATTTTGATCATTTATTTACACATGACGAGTTCGATCCAAGTTCAACATTTTTTTTGCATTTTGCCTTTATGTTAGTTTTACCCTATATTTCAGAAGAGTAATTATTTCGGATATTACACCAACTGTCTTTGTAAAATCGTAAGTATCCTGTATATTATTTAACCCATTTTACTTGAAATATGCATTTTAAGGCTGAAAATTTCAGTATAAAACATGAACTCACTGAATCTCCTTACTGTTATAAACATTTCAAACAATTTGTGTTTTGAAATTTACTTTTTTTTTAACCTGTATTATTATTTCAGTTATTACTTTGTTTACAAGTTTTAAATGCCCATTCTGTCGCCTAAGAAAGCAACACCAAGAAACAACTCTATTTGAAAAGGCTTATTAAATGAAAGTGGTTAATCAGAGGAGAATTAAATAGGGGGGCCCCACGATCACTTGTTCTGTCTGGGTGCCAGAATCTCCTTTCTTACCTTTTTTTTAAGGTGGGGGGGTCCAATCAGAGCCTGAATACTGCGTAAGCAAATATTAGGAGCAATTGAATATTCAGCTTTCACTATGTTGGCAAATAAAAGAACCAATGTTTGCATCTATTAGGTTGGTTTTTATGAACAAATTCTGTGTGTTTTCGACTATAATTCACCCCCACTTTCCCTTTTGAAAACCCTGCATGGGTGCCAATAGTTCTGGGGCTTAAAAAAAATGAAGGTATTAAAATTTAAATATAGAATATGAATTTTGTAATATCTGTAATAAATATTATCATTATTATCATATATTTAATTATCTTTGAGTTTTATGGCTTGTATCAGGGCTCAAGTTCTAAAAAAAAGTGCAGTAGCCCTAATATTATTAAAAATCGATGAAACAATCGAATGGCTGCAAAAGAATCGATAAATCATATCAATTGTTTATGTCCATTTTTCTGGACAACAAAATACATGACACTAATCACAAATTCATTACTTTTTCATGACATTCATGAATTACTGGCAATTCTTGTCCCTGTAGAGCAGTGGTTCCCAACCTGGGGGTTGCTATGGTCAAGGGGGTTAAGAACAGGTTTATGCGGGGCGGGGGGTGTCGCTGCAACTATTTTTAGTTGCAATTATTTTTGTAAAGAATTTTATACCAAATGTTTCCAACACTTTTATATTTCAACATGGCTACACATATTGCAATATTTTACTAATGGTTGTTAACTTTATTATTATATACATTATCTGTTACATTCTCTATTTTAATATACATTACATCATTTGACATAATACATATATAATTAATATAATTTTGTATTTCAATGTGTTTTCTTCTAAAACAGAAGTTAAAATGCTGCTATTATTTCAAATGTGGCAGCAACAGACAAAGGAATTAAGTGGATCTTTTGGATTTACTATAAGGGGGTCGCGGATTACTTGGCTACTATAAAAGTGGGTCGCGGCTTGAAAAAGGTTGGGAACCACTGATGCAGAGGCTTCATCTAATATTTAAATAATCACCAAAAATGAAGTATATGAGCCGGGCTCTGGTGGACTCCCGCCCAATTTAAGCCCTGACTTATATCACAATGTGGCTACATCAGCATAACTGCTTTAAAAAAAATACCAGTGGTAGCATTCTTACTATTAAAATTGTCAAAACTCATTCAGAATACACTTGATGTTTGTTTAAATGGAATGAAGTATGATGCAATACAGGGTAATGAAATAACTGATAAGAAATGGGATGAACAAACTAATTTGCCGTCACGCGTAACTTACACATTAGAAGACATGAAAAGAATTTCCATGGAGTGGGTCAGGAAAACTACGTTCCTTGAAAAGCATACAGCATCGCTTTAAAGACAACACACTTTCACGTCGACAAATTTATCGCTTTCAGGATTATGTTGCTTCCCAGGGTACAACATGTGAAAAGCTGTTAAGGATTAAAGACGAAGAATTTGAGAAGTTTAAAAATGCCCGGGAACATGCTTTATTAACAGTTCACGATTCCGATTTAAAGTTACGGTTTCTGAGCATTGCAATGAGAGAAAATCTCACAAACTTTAGCGCAAGTGATGCTTTTCTATTAAAATTTTAATAAAAGAGCGTGGCATAACAAGTAGAAGAGTCACCCCAAGTTCGTTACGCATGAACGTACTATGCACACAACAGCTTTGGAAGATAGAGCTATGGAATTCATCCACATGGTTACAGATGCAATGAACAACTATTATTTTGATAAGGTTTTAAACACTGACCACAGCGGATTCACTAAAGAACGGGCATCTACGCACACTCTGTAGATTAATGGGGAAAAGCACACTCCGAATACCATTCAATCTTCTCACGCCATATCCCATTCCGTAATAATCCGACCTATCATTTCTGCTGCTGGACAATTATTGCTGCAATTTCTGCTCATCCATCAGGAACCAAAGGGTGTCTTCGGTCCACGCATACAGGAAAAGTTACTTAAACCCCCTAATGTTATTCTAGAATGTTCCAGAAGTGGCAAATCCTCTACTGAAATATATAAGATGTTCCTCAGCGAAGTACTCAAACCGAACATCAAAAGTTCTATTAATTATGGATTCGTGGACGAGTCAAATGGACGAAAATATAGTTGATGATAAATTTAGTCAAGCCAGTCTTTCAGAGCAATCGAAATTGATGATTACACCACCTGGAGGGATAGCACTCATACAGTCATACGACGTATATTTTTTTCTTCAATGGAAATATTTCGCTAAACGCTTAACACGATTTTGCCTTTTGCATTATTATGATCATGTAAGCTTATCAGAAAGGAATAATGTCACAAAATAGCATTTGCTCATTCACAATCAGCTGTCTTCCCCAAAATTCCGAAATATGATAATCTATGCTTGGTGGAAATCAATGTACCCGATACCAAAGCCTGAAAAATTCTTCAATGTGCAAGAAATTTGTTTTAATTTCACGGACCAAGTGTGTCACGAAATGGACTGCGATGGTAGTTCATTCATTTGTTGCAATCATTGCTCAAAATCATTATGCTTTTCTCATTTTTTTACTGATTTTCATTTCCATTAAAAGCGTTTTAGGTTCATAACAACCAAGAGCGCAGTTATAACTCTGGAAACCCCCGCAGTTAGGTAACTCAAAATTTTTTTTTTCATATCTGCATAAATTCATTTTCATACATACAGTAAATACTAGAAAGCTAACTTCTAACATGAATAAAAGTAACTCGCAGTAAAACTTTTAGAGCTTAATGTTTACCCAGCACACCAAAACAGTTTTTTCTCCTGTCATGCAGCAAAGCATCATCTTAGGGTGAGCTCTATTTTCAGTGGGCCGTAGCTCGACCCCTTGGTCGATTGGGCCAAATTTGATTTTGGATCTTTCATATACTCGGTAATATTGGACCATGAACCGAAATTCAGAAAAATCGAGCCTTGACAGTTCGCGAGGTTCCCTTGTCAGTTGCATTGAGCCCAATGTTTTATTTTCCTCGATTTAACGGTAACTTTCCATCATTAGCCTGTAGCTGCAAGTAAAATTCCAGATAGAAAATCTATTATCGTCAAAAAATCAACATCAGTTGAGTGAACTTCAAGCGAATGCTGGTTCATAATGTGTAAAGAAATATTTATTGCATTTTGACATCAACAATGATCTTTTTGATGAATTTAAAATAATTGAAAAGGCACTGTTAATTTCCACCTCCCAAGTAAAACAAAAATAAAAGTCAAAGGTTTCTTTTCGAAGTAGTAATTACATACATACTTGTATCTTACATTTATTAAAATTAACACATATTCTTCAGAACGCTGGTAAGCATTTTTATGATTTTCCTTTTCATTAATTTCTTATTTCAGTTCCAATCAATAGCACACCCATGATTTTTGTCCAAAGGAAGGCCAAAAATGTGAAAAATAGTTATTTTTAATGTAATAGTTTCTACATTTAACGTATTTTACATTTAAATTTTTAGCCCAAAGAAGGGTTTGGGACCCATTAACCCCCACCTCCATGAGTACCTCATTGGTTCTGATAAATGTGTTTCTCCCGATTTAATGATTATTTTCACTAGTACAGTGAATATCGTTAAATTGAGGTTAGACTGTACTTCACAAACCTCTCCAAATCTGAATGTTCAAGTATAAATGAGCATGCCTCTACGTTAGCTGCTCTAAAAGAAAACTTTCGAGTCAAAATTCATGGATTTCAAAGTAAATGAAAAACAAATTAACTTCTTCGTTGGGCCTTTCAAAATGCCTGTTACAGATGTGTCTGAAAAAAAGAAAATTAAATTGATTAATTTGCAGTGCAACACTAATTAAAAAAAAATAAAATACTCATTTTGTGACTCTCTGAATTCTATTTTAAATACACTCCCTTGCAAAAAAAAAAGAAAAGAAAAGAAAAAGCATTATTAAGAAATTATCTGTTTTTATTGAAATTAAATATATATCCAGCACATACGCAGGTAAGGAAATGATAAAAATTTCAAGGTTGTAGGACCTATCGATGGCTAGGAAACACACACTGAATGTTCAAATCAATAGCACAGGCCAAAAAAAAATAATAATAATAAAATTAAAAATAAAATAAAATCTCTGCTGACTTAAATGTGACATCTTGTTTTTAACTAATTTTGGTATGCTGACTTCAAATATGATGTGTGGGGTGTGCTTGTTTTTTTATAGTATCACGTCAAGTTTTCGAACTATCGCATTCTGTGTTTATTGCTATAATGGTATATGAATCAAATTTCGATCCCGCAATTCATGCAGGATTTGCTGATAAAAATCTGAAAAATTAATAATGCACTGCATGATCCTTATGTTAGGAAAATGATATTAAAATTTGTTTTGTGATTGATATATTTGGATTACAATGACATTGGGACACTAGATCAAATAACCATATGTTTGTTTAACTTAACATCATGTCTGGCAGACAAGGTCATTTAAACAGCCCAGATTCGTTTTGCTATATTTATGTGTACGTTATAGCACATATACTTGCTTAAACTGGCTCCCCACACTGTCATACTATTCTGAATATACCATTTGTATACTTCAAACCATACACAAAGTACCCACTTTTGGCTCATTTTTGGACATTCGAAGTACTTTAGTGAAAAAATTTGACGTAATACACAAAAGCTAATATAATTTTTGATTTCATCGCATCAAAATACCTTAAAATCAACTCTCAGCTGTAAGTCAGCAAAAATCGTGTCTGCATGTGTAGTTGGTGAAATCCCCCTAACGCGATTCATGCTTCTATACATCTAGGTAAGGAGTGATAAAGGTTCCTAATGTCATCCTGCGACATATTCCTCACTTGTTGCTTCAGATCTGCAATATTTTGGAGTTCCCGAATGTGGCGGCCTATCATGTCCTATACATGGTCAATTGGCTAAAGGTCTAGTGATCTTGATGGCCTAGGAAACGTATCAATAGAACGGATGCAGCTCACAGATATGTCAGTCATATGGGACCTGGCCTTATCTTGTTGGAAAATGACCCCAGACTGAAGTGTAATAAAAGGTAACGCAAACGGCAGCATGATATCATCAACATATCGTTGAGCTTTGAAAGTTGTATGCAGGATGACTAGGGGTGTCCTGCTGTCGTATGAGATAGCACCCCACACCATCACACTAGGGGTAATGGCTGTGTGCCTCTGTAAAACAAAGGGTGGTTGGGACCGCTGGCCCTGGTACCTCCCCATATGGATCCTTTGGTCATTTACTTCAAGACTGAAGTAGGATTCATCTCTGAACACCATGCGATGCTAATCTGCTGGCAGCAATGATGATCGGCTACGACACCACTCCAGACGACTCTATCAATGGTGTAAGGTTAAAAGCAGATATCTTAAAGGCAGTTGTGAGCGTAACCCCCACCTCAGCCAAGCGTCGTGAGATGGTGGAAGGTGCCACGGGTGGTATGGAAGAGACTATAGTACGTTGGGTGGCGAACAATGATGTCGCTGGGTTAGCTCAGGCCTGTCGCACAACCAACCGACCTTGCCTCGCATTCGTGCACGTTGGCCTTCCAGAGCCTTTATTCTGCCGATGAGTTCCTCGCAGCAACCATTGCTACCAACATCTTTGCATAGCAGTAGAGGCGGCCTTAGGGTAAGGCGAATCAGGCGACCACCTCAGGGCCTCAGGCAATACTTCATTAGTTTAATTTATTTTTCTAAACTTGGAAAAATTTTATACGAAATTCAAATATTTTTCATATTAAAAAATAACTTCACTAGTGACAATTCCAAGTAGTGTAATATTTCTCTGTTTAAAAGAAAGCACGAAATTACTACAAAATATTATGTTCCTCAAACAAAAAAGGAAGTTTAATTTACGGCCTTCGAATGGGAAGGGAATCTTACAGGTAACGTGAAAAGAGAGAAGAAATTATAAATAAGGTTGGCATGTGGTTGAAAAAGATAGTTTTTTTAGGGAATAATTTACATGCCTGCCACTAAAGTGAGTCTTAATAGATATAGCATGTTTGGATAATTTAGTTATTTTTGAATTTTGAAATAACTGCAACGGATGAAAGAAAAATGAGTTATAATAAATATTGATTCCATTATTAAGACTTACGTGTAAATGTAATTTATTTAGAAGTCTCTTTACAACATAAGTATACACAGAAAGTTCGTAAGGAGGTTATATGTGGTCCCTTGTATGACCTGGTACGGAATACATCTTGCCTCGACTCTCAGAACTCTAGAGCCACCTCTTAAACAGGAGTGCACGTATGGTGCAGATGGTGGTCTTTTGCTCGATAGGATCAACCAACTTCACGCATCTTAACTATGCGTCCATGCTCAAAGTCATTCAGTTGGCTATAAGGTCTTCGACAACGTCCCAACGTCATTACTGGTTGCGTCTCCAGGGAACTGCAACGCTGATAACGAAAAAAAATAAACCGTTCGCAAATTTTACCTCTTATACGATGATAGTTGCGCAGTAGAAGTGTTTGCTATGATCGAAGTTAACACTCATTGGCTTTGAAAATTTAATCATTTGCATACTTGGTCTAAAAGAATTCGCATGCGAAATTTTGAGATGATCAATTATTTGTTTGGGATGTTGAAAGAGTGTATGTTAACAAGAACATCTTCCCTAACATTCGCTGGGCTTTCAATAAAGCTAAGGGATTTAATAAATTTGAAAAGCAGTTATCGTTTCATCCAAAATTTTACAAAGACAGCTGGAATTGTTCCTTGAAAAATCACAAAATACTTGACCACAGCACATATCCATAATATTGAGGAAATTGAAATACTGTACTGCGGTAGAACTTATATTAAAAATGAGAGATTCAACATTAACTCTTGATTATACTGCTCAAATACTGAATTCCGATCAGAATAACTTCATTATTTATTTCATAGCAAATGAAAGGTTGTTGTCTTTTAAAGGGGGAAACAAACCATTTCAGCAATTCCATCAGAGTTTTCATTAATACATTCATATACAATTATGCCAACGTTGTGAATAAGTGGGGGATTAAAATTCAAGTTATTAATATGTTTAAAATAAAATAAGGGAAATTTCGGTCTGACTATTAAAATGAAATTATTTTGGCTTTCAGATTTATATATCACTTCTTCAAAATTAGGAAAAATGGTTCAAACAAGGGCTGTAAAGATCTGCGCTCTGTTCTTTCAGCGTTACTTAATCGATTACTATAGGTATTTAATTATATAATTAAATATTTGCATTATTGTCATTCTTTCTATTTGTGAATTATTTATTCAGTATATATAGATACATATTTACTAGGACCCGGATCTTGATGACCTAAAAAACACCCCTAAAAAGATGGAAAAATGACAAAAGTCGAAAAAATGCCCCTAAAATTAAAAATCTCCAAAGCGATTTGTATCTCATTTTTCCAAGTTGTAAATTAAGTAACTTCAACTTTGGACAATTCAAATATAGACTAGAATTTTTATTATTTCTCCATGGTAAGTCACAAGAAAAGAAAGAAAGGAAGTAAATACATGCTATAAATGAATTTTAATTTTTACACAAAGAAAATCACAAACTGCACTGAATAATTATGTATCTTTTAACATTGTCAAAACCCTATTTTATTTTCTGAAAGCAAATTCTTTTGCCTTGGAAAGTTCTTCTCAACACTTACAAGGAGAGTACACAAAGTGAGAATCGAAAATGTGCTTCATTTTAATTTTATAATAAAGTATAAATGTTTCAATAAGAAACTAAAAATTTCTTTACCTGAATCTCCCATGAGGGGGGGGAAGTTATAACCCCATGAAATTCGGCGAGAAAAGGTTATTTTTGTCAAATTTGACTTGATGCGCTTTTTATTAACAGTAGGAATGGCGAGATATTTTTGAAGCGATGTTGCCAAAAGAGAATTAATGAACGATCCTTCATTCGAGATAAAAATATTATTGATTTCATAAGAATTTATGCATGTATTTGCAAAAATATTTAGAACTTTATTATTAGTGGATAGATGTCTCGTTTTAGTTATATAAAAAGCGTTCATTTCGCTTTAAAAAAATAATATACGTACTTGATTTTATTAAAAATATGCCTACTTGGCTTTATTAAAAATATACATACTTGGCTTTATTAAAAATTAAAAATGTATATGAAAATGAACAAGAAAATACAAAAAACAAATTAGGTTTGAACAATGACTGCAACTAATAAATGAGGGATTTTCACAATTTAATGTGTAACATGAATTTTTGGAAAAAGTGAAATACACTTGTTTGACATTACGAAATGTGTTTGGTTTGAGAAAGGAGAATGTGCTCTTATACAAAGCATATTTTATCATGTCATTAAACGTTGGAGCTGAAAATTGGTTGCGTATTAATGAATGTAATTTTATCTGAAACGGAAATTAATATAGCAAATAAAATTATTGTTTTTACTGAAACCATTGCCGAATTCGATACTTTCCAAGTTATGAACGATTTTAATTTTGATCTTTATTGTGAAAAACCTGTTAATAACAATGAAGATTGTAGATGGTTAGATTTCTTACATAACAAAACAACACCTGGAAATTTGGTATGTGGTTCGTCATCATATTCACTAGAATATATGAAAGAAGTTGTAGCTTCCTCTTGGATGGCTTTAGGACGTCGATGGTCTATACTCAATTCAAGATCGTTTTGGAAATGACAATTTAACACTATCACAAATTTATAGAATGAAAATATACCTTGCTAATATGGGGAACAGAATTCAATAGCTAAATACTATTAAAACACAAATGCATGACAAAGTTTAAAATGCCAGGTCCAATGGAGTTCCAGTACACGACATTGATCTGCAAATTTGGACTCTTGATGTTGCGAAAAAAATAAATTTTCCAAATTTTATAGCATCTCATGGCTTTTTGATGTCTTTTAAAAAGAAATTTGGTATAGTTGGACGAAAAATTACCAAACTCGTTACGAAAGTAGAATTACAAAATGCCGAACAAATAGAAAATGTAGCCATTGCGTTTATACTTCAAGCCTGTGAAAAAATTCAAAATTATTCGTGCAATTGTATTTTTATTAGCGATCAAACATGCTTTGCTAAAGAATTGACACCATTATGCACTCTTTCGCCAAAAGGCGTTCAACTGTTACCACCGGAATTCCAAGTTCTGATCTGGGGGAGAACAGGCATATTTGCGATCTCGTCCATCCGATCATAGCCAAACCTGTGGGATTATGTCTGAACTTGAATTGAAACAAGACCTAACTGTCATCATTGACTTTGAACAGGATATTCCACACTCTTCTGACATATTTGAAGCAATCTTTAACGTCATTAACAACCCCAAAGAATTGGACTGCTTACAACAGTTGACTCTGTCAAAATTTCATGCTACGGTGTTCAATCATGAACTTGTTGAAGAGCTCGCTACCCAAGACATAAAGATTGGAAAAGAACATTACAACATCTATTCGGCTGAAGACCAAGCAGTATGGGTGCACATTTGAAACTTGCCACACCAGTTTCCTGATCAAATGATCCTCGATGAAATTCGTAAATATGGAGATATAATATCAAGTGTAATTAGTGAAAAATAGAACAACGGATTTATCCACTGCTGCAATGGCACCTGAAAGCTAAAAGTGAAAATTAAAGAGGAAATCCCAGAAACCATCCACATTGGCCCTTCTTATGTATATACATCCACTACCAGGGGATAAAAAAAATGCTGCTTTTTTGCCACGAATACAGACATTTCAAAACAGACTGTCCAAAGCTGAAAGAACAGGACCCTGGAGAAGACAAAGAGGAGAAAGAAATGACCGAAAATTTCAAAGACCAGCTCACAGAGCCCACAACCGAACAAGAATAATCCCCTGAATCTCCTACTCCAACCAATGAAGAGACGTTGTTACCTACACCAATGAAAAACAAGAAATCGCTCTTGCAGAGACATGCTGATCCAAATGCACCCGGCTTAGCAGATGTTCAAGCTAAGATGACGATACTTCCTATGGTAGAATTCTCTACCAGGAAAAATACTCGGAAGAAGTCTACGACATGAATGAAGAGGAAGAAAGAACCTACATCATTCACAGGAGACAAAGCATGTGGGCCAAACTCGAGAGTAGAATCCTCGAGCTGTACAGGATCAAAATTTTACGAAGAAATAGGAGAAAATTCCGGAAATTACTGGGAAGATATGTACATTGCTAAAGAATGGTGGAAAACCCAAAGAAAAACCGATCCTGACTTCATTAAGGACTGTCTCCCACAACTCGAATGGGATGAAAAAAATCGACTAGTCATCTGCAAGATTGGCCACTTCTCAGGTGACTGCTATACCCCAACCACCCTTGGCAACCGACACAAACCGTTTTTGGAAGAATAGCGAATATTGAATTTTGAAAACTGGACTTAAAGCTTGGAATCTAGATTACCTGAAGAAAGACTAACGAAAAATGAACTTTGAAAAACGGACTTGAACTTTGGAAAATGGAAGTCCTGAAAACGATGACCAGAAAAGACCTAAACAGACGACCCATGATTGACCAATCACAATGGCGATCTCCGTAGCAGAGAGCTAACCACTGGCTGGAAGTGATGGGTGTGCAGACTGGACGACGACCAACCAGAAGGCACAGCTCTGATGACACTAGGGATGATGAAACTTCTCCATTTGGTAACTATTCTCTGATTGGCTGAATCTTCTCTTAATTTTTCCAGACAGCCAATCAACCCAAACCTCTTTTAGCAACTCTTCTAACGTAACTAAATTACCCCCCTCCAAAGCTACTCCTTCATCTTGCTTCTAATTTAATTTTTTCACAACCTTGCTCGACTTTGGAGTCTCTTGCTATCACTCTTAATAATCTTTACTAGTTGAATCCTCAACTATTTTCCAGGGAGGCCCAATCCGGGCTAGAACGGCCTACAAGGCACACCGAATCCTAAGAAACGTCACAGGCAGACGCTAAACAACATCGAGCTGTGAGTACTCATGGAAAGATACTAATACTACAGGAATCGTTACCACCGGGATAACAAGGCCTGACCGCTGCTGTCATGGCGTTTCAATAGTAGTCATATATACGACACAAACAACCATTGCATTATTGGAATATTCCAAGCCTAATACAGTGAAATCTGTCTACAATGATACTTAGGGACCAGGAAAAAATATTCGATATTATATTATTTATTATAAACGAGGTTGAACATATATTCTATACTCACTGTGACCACAGGAAAACATAGTTATACATTAATGCATTATTGACCTTGGCTACGTTTAATGGACGATCCCTTGCTTCTGAAGCAAAACTTCAAGAATTGGAAGAAGAACTTGACAAGATCAAATGGGACATTGTAGGACTCAGTGAAGTTAGAAGAAAAGGTGAAGAGTTGGTGGAACTTAAAAGTGGACATTTGTTTTATTATAGAGGAACGGAAACTGGAAGAACAAGTGGTGTTGGCTTCTTAATCAACAAAAGAATTAAAGACTGTCTTCTGGAAGTTGAAAGTACATCAGATCGAGCAGCGAGGCTCGTTGTTCAACTAACCCAGCGATACCAACTTCAAATAGTACAGGTATATGCACCAACATCAAGCCATACCGACGAAGAGGTTGAAGAATTTTATGAAGAAATCAAAGAGTTACACACCAAAGGGAAACAACATATCAAGCTCATCATGGGGGATTTCAATGCAAGAATTGGACAACAGGAACAAGGAGAGACATCGGTTGGTAAATACGGATATGGGGAAAGGAATGAACGTGGCGATCAACTCATCGAATTTGCAGAAGCTGAAAATCTTAGCATCATGAATTCATTTTTTAAGAAGAAACCGCAAAGAAAATGGACATGGAAACACCCAAATGGGGGAACTAGTGAAATTGACTATATCCTGGCAAACAAGAAATCAATTATTGAAGATTGCAGCGTACTGAACAGATTTAATACTGGAAGTGATCATCGAATGGTGAGATGTAAAGTGCACTTAAATACTAAATTAGAACGACAGAAGCTCATTAGGAAACAAGTAAGTAAGAGGGTGGATTTAAAGAAATTAAAAGAAAATACCGAGGCATTCAAGTTGGAATTAAAAAATCGCTTTTCTGCACTGGAAGGACTTATTGAAGAAATTGATATCTCAGAAGCAAATGAAAACATTGTTAAGACAATAGTTGAAACTGCTGGGGAAATTGGTGGTGTAACCTGTAAAAAGCACAATAGCAAATTATCTGAGAAGACGAAACAGCTCATGAAAAGGCGAAGAGATATGAAGGTGGACAATCAAAATACCAGTTCCAGGATTGAGTACATAGAACTTTGTAAAACTCTGCGCAAAAGCATGAAAGAAGACATAAGAAAATTCAACTGTGAGTTAGTAAGGAAAGCCATTGAAAATAACAAGAGCCTTAGGGTTGTTAAAGGAAGTTTATCTGTTGGGAAGAAACACATCATTGCATTAAAAGGAGAGGATGGCACCGTAACAAGAAATAGGGAAGAAATACTTAGAAGAGTTGAAGAATTCTACAAAAATCTATACGAAAGTAACAGTGGATTAAACGAAGACTCTGAGATAGTCGAAGGAACAGCTCCTAAAATCTTAAAAGAAGAAGTTTCATTTGCAATAAAAAGTATGAAGAAAGGAAGAGCCCCTGGTGATGATGGTATTACATTAGATATCTTAAAAGAAGCTGGAGAATATGTAGAAGACATACTTGCAAAATTCTTTACCAAATGCC
>QLNU02004807.1:0-24884 GCA_006491805.2 Dysdera silvatica | reverse complement strand
GCAGAATTTGGAAAAACGGGAGAGATTTGGAAGAAAAATTTTGAGGAAAATTGAGGTAGAAAAGGTTGTGAAGGCCAATGAGAAGGCGGGGGCGCGGTCCAATGGGAACGGTGGTTTGGGCTGTGACGTCAGGTCTCGAGTTGAGGAGGCGGAGCAAATGCCAGTCGAAGTTGCCGAGGTGTTTGGAGTTCGTTGTTTTGGACTGTATTTCTATCGTTGTTTCTGGATCTCAAACCAGCGCTCCAAGTAAATGGGGGGGGAAGGGAATTGGAGGGATATGGATAAGTTCGTATTAAAAGAGTAGATAAGTGGTGGGTAGGAAGGGAAGGGTTTTTTTTTTTTAAAAAATAACCGAGAGGCGGGGGGGTTACCCGGATGGCCGGTGGAGGCTGATGGCGTGGGTAATTTTACAGAAAATGGTAAACATAAATTGAGAGATGTTTTCAGGGGGGGCACTCAGGAAGGAGTTGAATGCTCCGGTGATGACATCCCAGATGCTGTAGAAGACTTTTTGGAAGTCTTGGATTGGTGCGTCGGTGTTTTGGGGGAGGGGGTTTGCTGTAGATGAATTAGGCTGTGGATGGGTAAATATGGGGGGCAACATAGTTGAAGTGTGGCAACACTACCGTGAAGAGAATGCATGAAAGGCAGCGTAAAAAAAAAAAGAAAAAAAAAGGCAGAACTTTTTTCTTACTTTTTTAAGCTGCAGTTTGGATTCGCGCTGATTGCGATTTTTTTGTTCAATAGTAATTTCTTTAATGAAAAAAACTTAGCGTTTATTTAAGCAAACAAAACATGTTAGGAAAATTTAAATTTTTTAAGACTTTTGAACTTTTCAAGAAGCTGTGTATGATATTGTTTCGTTCTGGGGATAATTCTAAATTTTCCCAGAGGCTGCAAGATGCAACGTGACTTTTGATATTTACTTCAACGTGCAAGGGGGCATTTCCCGCATTCTGGTTTATGTATCCAGTATAACACATTAGCCAAGGGCAAGTTTATGTAATTGAAAAATGGAGTCAGAAATAGATTTGAAATATCAAGTGTTAATAGCCCCCACCACAATTGGGAACATCGGAACTTTAGACTTTTACTCAAAAAATAGTGGAATATTTTCACGAAATAGCTGTTTTCTGTTTCGACTGCTGGTCTTTGGTGGCAGACTTGTTTGTGGTGACCGCTGTATGTTGACTTATTTAGAAGAACCTTGCAGTAATGTTTTTATTTGAGGAGTATTTTCCTTGTGAATTTTCATGAACTATTGTCTGCAGTGCTACTTTTGCCAATGAACTAACCCTTCCATGTCGAGTTTTTCGCAGATAAAAAATTTTGAAAACCAGCTGCTTCCTGGTATCATAATTGTGGTGCAAAATGAGATGTATTTGGAGCAGAAAGAGTGGTGAGTAACCATAATTTTTACCCTGTGTTTCATAACGTGTCGCGTTGCGTTTTGGTTTTGCATTCTTGTGTTTCTGGTCACGCGCCATTGTTGATATTTTACTATAGCGATAAATTATGCCTGAGAAGGGGAAATAGCATGGGTTGCTTTTAAAGCGCCTCTCTTTTGGAGTGGAGTTATGTTTTATACAATTGGAATCTCAATTCTATAGTGCTAGAATTTCACAAGAAAAAAACAAATTTCATTGCACGGTAGCAGCTTTAGATAATGAGTTATGCGTTAGTGACATTGTGCGTAATCCTCCAGAAGAGCCATATAAGGCTGTGAAATATAGAATAAACAATCAGTTCCTACAGTCAGAGGCATTAAGACTTCAAATTTTGCTTCAGGTTGTCTCGCTGGGAGAAAACCCCAACACAATTAGTTAGGGAAATGAGAGAACTTTTCGCAGGTCGAGTTAGTGATGAAGTTTTACGTAGTGTTTCGCTTAGGCGTTTACCAGTCCATACTCAGCAGATTCTTTCTGTGGGTTCTGAAGATCTCGGCCAAGCTGCTCTGTGGCAGATAGAATTCATGAAGTGTCCTTTTTGGGGTCATCTGTAGGGGTGGTAGATAGTGGTCGAGAGGAAATCGAATCTTTAAAACAGGTAAATAAATTGGCTGAGAAAATGGAATGTCAAGTAAAATTGACAAAATGTATTGAGGAAAATGTATGAGGGGGAATCACATGGCCTCACAGGATCACTTGGCTTCACGGGACTGTTTTCGGTTTGGAAGCATGTTTCATAGCCGTGCTTCTGATATGCAATCTTGTTCAAATTCTAACGAGAATAGATTATGCTGGTACCACTTTCGTTTTCGGGAAAAGGCGACTGTGTTAAGCCCTGTTCATGGGATAACGAAAAAAAAAAAATGCTCGCCAAACTTAACGGCATCGGGAGTGGTTGAGCGTGCACGCTGTTTATTTGTAAAGGACATTGTCACTAAAACTGAATTCCTTGTGAATTGTGTTGCGTCGATATCTGGTTTCCCGGTGAGTATGTTGAATCTGTCACCCAAATGTAGTGATATGTATTTGTATGCTGCAAATGGGACTAAGAGACATACGGTACATGTCTTTTCAGTTTTAATCTTGGATTAAGAAGAGTTTCAGTGGCCTTTCATAATTGCAGCGGTGTCAAGACCCATTTAGGGTGTAGATTTTTTGGAGAGGCATAACTTACTCGTAGATATTAGAAACCATAGATTGATAGATGGAACTACCAAAATAGCTATTATTGGTGTTGTAACATTAACTGCTTCTTTGCGTTTAACCATAGTGTCTGGTGATTCGCTTTATCATGCCTTTTTGACTGGTTTTCCTTGAATAACAAATCCATCTCTCGTTGGCACTAGGGTGAGTCATAATACTACTCATTGTATTTTAACCAGGGGAATACCTGTTTATGCCAAAGCAAGGCATTTAACATCTGATAAAATGACACTTCTTAGAAAGGAATTTAAAACTTTGATGGAACAGGGGATTATTCGACCTTCAGACAGCACATGGTCCAGCCCTATTCACCTTGTGCCGAAAGGAGATGGTGGATGGTGTATCTGTTGGGACTATCGTAGACCAAATGCAATAACAGAGCCCGACAGGTACCCCATTCTACATATTCGGGATTCCACTCTTAGTTTGACTGGAAAGAAATTTTTTTGTAAGATTGATCTCGTTAAGGCTTTTCATCAGACACCAGTGGCAAAGGAGGATATTGCAAAAACTGCTGTAATAACCCTAATAGGTTTATTTGAATATACCCATATGTTTTTCGGATTAAAAAATTCTGGTCAAAGTTTTTAACGTTTTATCGATGGTTTAATTAGAGATGTAGATACTTGCTATGCACGTGTTGATGATCTATTGATTGTGTCGGAAAATGCAGAGAAGCATAAAGAGGACTTATTAAAGGTATTTCGGCGTCTTAATTCTAATGGGTTGGTCACTAACGTGGATAAATGTTTGGACAAAAGAAATTGACATTTTTAGGTTGTGAACTGTCGTCAGAAGGTATTGCTCCTCATGCTGAAAAAGTGGAAGCTCTGTCAAAATATCCTAGACCTTGTGTTTCTGAACTGCGTAGGTTCCTGGCTATGATAAATTTTTATCACCATTTTTTTCAGGATTCTGTGCGGACTCAAACACGGTTGCATGAGATCGTTAAAGGAAAACAGAAGGCAGGTAAGTCTGCATTACAATGGAGTGACGAGGATAAAAAGGCATTTCAGGCATGTAAAAATATGGTGTCAAAAGCGACTATGCTAGCGCATCCAGTTAATGGAGCCCCGTTGTCAATTATGGTCGACGCATCTGATGTGGCAGTAGGTGCTGTTATTCAGCAATGTTGTAATGGTGTTATGCAACCTCTCGCTTTTTTCTCAAAAAAGATGAATAAAACCGAGTGTCATTATAGCACATACGACAGGGAGTTGCTTGGAATATATTTGTCACTATGCCATTTTAAACACATAGAAGGTAGGACTTTTTGTATATACACAGGTTAAAAACCCATTACTTACGGGTTTAGGCAGAATAACAAAATGGCTTCTCCAAGGCAGCAGAGAGATCTTAATTATATAGCGCAATATACCACTGATATAAGACATGTAGTAGATTGTAAAAACACCGTAGCTGACGCATTGTCCAGAATATCATCGATAGAAATGTCAGGGAATATAGATTATAATGCAATGGTTCATGCCCAGCGCGACGACGAAGAATTGAAATCATTGCACGCATCTGACACGGGACTGGAATTAAGGGAGATGGCATTTTCCACCTTGGGCGATAGGGTATGGTGTGACACCTCAACTGGTGTCCTACGACCGTACGTTCCAGAAATGCTCCGGAGACCAGTATTTCAGTCTTTCTATCAGTTATTTCACCTTGGCGTTAAAGCTACATTGGGTTTGATTCGGCAACGGTTTGTATTGGGGTTGATGAAGAAGGATGTATCTGCGGTTTGTATTGGGGTTGATGAAGAAGGATGTATCTGCATGGGTTAAGTCCTGTGTTGAATGCCAGAAAGCAAAAGTACATAGGCATAATAAATCACCTTTAGGTACCTATCCCCTGCCAAGCAATAGATTCGCTCATGTCCATTTGGATATTGTTGGTCCACTGCCTAGTGTACAAGGATTCACTTACCTGTTCACTTGTGTGCATAGATACACTAGGTGGCCCGAAGCTTTCCCAATAAAGGATATGACGGCGGAGACCGTTGCTGACACGCTCTACAGTGGTTGGATGTCGAGGTTCGGGGTGCCAGAGCAGTTAACTACAGACCAGGAGCGGCAAATGGAAAGTGATCTTTTTCATAATTTGACCCCCCGTCTCCTGGGAGTATATAAAACAAGAACGACTGTGTATCACCCGGTCTCAAATGGCCTCGTGGAACATTTTCATCGTCAGCTCAAAGTGGCCCTTATGTGTAAAAATAGCCAGCGATGGACTGAGGCACTTCCTACAGTCTTGCTGGGCATTAGAGCTTCTATGCGAGAAGATCTCGGAGTATCTACTGTGGAGTTCGTGTATGGTACAAGATTGAGATTGCCTGGAGAGATGTTTCATTCAACTCCTAACTCACGAGTAGAACTTGAATTTGTCCGAAAATTAAAAGAGCATATGCAGTAGCTTCGCCCTGTACCGACAAGTCACATAGTAAAAAACAGTACATTTATACACAAGGATATGTTTACCACATCGCATGTCTTCGTTAGACAGGATATGGTGAGGAAAACTTTGCAGCAACCATAGTCAGGACCATTTCTAGTGACTGAGCGGAATCATAAATGTTTCAAGTTGGTACAAAATAGCAGTGGTAAATATCTCAATCGACGGACTAAAACCTGCGTAGACTTTTTCCAGTCCATAATCCGTTAGAAAATCAGTGGAGGACCCTGTACAGTGTAAGCCATATCAGATTTCTGTTGACGACAGAAAATCATGCGTTACTAAGTATGGTAGAAAAGTACGATTTCGTGTTTAGTGTAATTTCTGTTTTCGTGCTCTTCCCCATGAGTTTCGCACTGGTGGGGGAGTGCTATTGCAGTTTAGTGTCGTAGAGGAGGCGATGGACACGAGAATACTATTGTCGGAGACGGATCGGCGGACGCTGGAGGTGACGTAACATAGTTGAAGTTCGGCAACACTGTCGCGAAGAGAACACATAAAAGGCAGCGTAAAAAAAAAAGTCAGAACTTGTTTTGTTTACTTTTTGAAGCTGCAGTGTGGATTCGCGCTGGTCGCTATTTTTTTGTTCAATAGTAATTTCTTTAAATTTAAATTTTCCTAACATGTTATGTTGCTTAAATAAATGTTGTTTTTTTCATTAAAGACTTTTGAATTTTTCAAGAAGGTGTGTATGCTATCGTTTCGTTCTGGGGGATAATTCTAAATTCTCCCAGAGGCTGCAAGATCCAACATGATCTTTGATATTTACTTCAACGTGCAAGAGGGTGTATCCTGTGTTCTGGATTATGCATCCAGTATAACACATTAGCTAAGGGCAAGTTTATACAATGGGATTTTTCAGCATTTTTTAAAAACGAATAAAAAATATCTTTGAATAATAAAATATCGCTGATTACGAATATCGAAGTGAAGATAAAAAACATTTATATTAAGAACAAAAAACGCATGAAAACAGCCCAAAAAATCTCGTGATCGAAAACGATTCCTTATCGACCGTATTGCTAGTGGCGTCACTTCTGCCTTTCCCGTGGCTAACGAGAATCCGCATTCCCGTTCTCGTTAGTCGCGTGTATGACGTCACAGCTGCCTTTGAGAGGTTGAGGTCGTTTTCGCGTCCCTTCTTTTATACGTCAAACTTTAAAAAAATTTAAAAGTTAAATATATTAAATATAAACATTCTGCCTTCACTTGACAAAGGGAGCAGTTGGCTCCCGAAACGTCGTGTTTTTAAACCTTACGCCAGTGTCGAAATAACTGTTTGTTATGGAATCTCCTGGTGAAACTCTGTATTGTTTCGTTAAGTTAAATAGTGCACGAAAATTAGAAATATTTTAAATTTATTCATTTTTCGACTTACTGAATAGCATTAAAAAAAAATGCTGAAAAATCCTATTGAAAAATGTAGTCAGAAATAGATTTGTAATATCAAATATTAATAGCCCCACCACATAAGTATATCATTACGGGAGAAATATCTATATCGCGAGAATTTTGGAAGCATAAGCCACGTAAGCCATTAACTGCTGTAGAAGTCTTTGCAGAAAGAAGCCCATAGTTTTTTCTGAATATTTGGCAGCTATTGCATATTTTATCCATAATACCGGTAACGACGGCAACTGTTAAAATCTTTTTTGACTTTTCGAAGGGTACTAACTTACCTTAGAAGTACAATTGGTCAAGAAAGACTAAGTGGACTTACCCTTTTGAACATACGCAGAGACATTCACATTGATCCTGGACAAGATACTGACTTTGCCTTAAAAAATCCCTGAAGTCTTTGCGTTATTTGCGGCTTTTTATTTAATAATGTGCCAAATAAATATTAGTCTACTCGCGAAGTGCAAAATATGTGTTTTAGATTTTAAATTAAACGGAAAAACCTATAAATGGTGCATATAAATAATTTTAGTTTCATTTGTATCTTAGAGACCTTTATATAGAAAAAATCATATAAAAGCAGTGAAATATACATACGTTGTACTGTATAAAATGACTCACTCGTATTATATTTATGTTTGATTATTATTGTTGTAAGATTCATAAACAAATGCTATTGAGTTTATATAAATTAATTAGTTAATGTAATTCAAACAATTCAATTAATATATATGTATATTCAGACACTAATATGTTGATGATGATACGAAGGAAAAGAAATTAGCACCCCCACTTTTTAAAAGTCTGTATCCGCCCATGCACCGTAATATGATTAAAGGCGTTTTGAAAGCTTAAATATATGATTAGACATGGCATGAACATTTTTTTTTAATTTTACTCAAACAAATTTGGCTCAATATCGTATATAAACATCTAAAATAAAAAAAAACTTGAACATACTGTGATTGAAATCTCGCCAGGGCAGCACCAGAAAAAACGTGAATTTGACAAACCCATATGAGTTGACAGAATTATGATCTCGAAATAAATATTTTTTTAGATATGATAAAAACCTGACAAGACGAAAATAAGGCTACCATCAAACACTAAAAAAATGTTCAACATAACAGGAACTCAGAAAAAACACAATACAAAAAAAATCTGGTCAAAAATATAAAATTAGTACACACAGGAAACAATAACTCCCCCCTCTTTTTTTTTTACCCTTTCCCAATTCTCTTCCTAATGTTTTTACCTCCTTACATCTGCCCCTCAAACTCCCCCTTCCATTTCTTTGTTTTCCTCCCCTCTCCACACCTCCCATTTTTCCTCTATTTTTCTCTCCCCATTTTTTCCCTTCCTCACCCATCCATCTCCCTCATTTTCACTTCCTCTCCTTCCCTCCCATTTTTTTTGAATCAAATCAGAATGAAGAAATTACACAGACCTCAGATAATAATTATTAAAAATCATAGTGTTAATTCAGTTGTCACGGAGTCAAATGATTTCATGGGAAAACTATGGTATTTTAAGGTTAAAATATTAAAAGCCAAAAAGAAGATAATAGGGTCCAATTTGGACTCAATGCCATAGTACCGTGAAGATAGGTAAGTGCACATACTTCTTTTGAATGAGGCCAAGGAGCAGATTTTTGTAATTTCTGCTGAGAGAGCATTCCACAGAGTTGGAGCAGAGTATCCTCGTCGACGTTTGGAAAGTTCAAGGCGGGCTTTAATCGGAATCAAGTTGGAGCTATTGGAGGCGGGAAATCCATGTGTAGGAGTTCTTAGAGGGATGAGTTGATTATATTGGTTGGAATCAATTCTGTGAAACATAAGTAGGAGGACTCTCATTGTGTAAATTTCACCAATGTTCAGCAGCTTGTGATTTCTTCGAATATCAAAATTACAGGAGAACGGTATGGAAATATTAATGATATTCAGGTATTTGTTTTGTAATTTTGCAAGGCGGCTGTGTTGGGGAAAATGAATCTGGGGCCCAAACAGGGTTACAGTAGTTCAAGCGAGATTCGATTGAAGTGTGATATATAAGGGTGGATCAAATGAAAACGGAACAGGAGTTACAAAATGAAATGACATAGTTTATTTTTAAAAGCAGTCACTAAAATTACACTAGCACTTGTCCCACTGTTGCACCAAGCGGTGAATACCTCATTCGTAGAAGTTGTTTGGATGAGATGGAAACTAATTTTGAACAGTGTCCATGACTTCGCTGTCCGAGTGAAAACGGCGACCCCTCAATGCCTTTTTCAATGGACCAAAGATGTGAAAATCACATGGTGAAAGATTGGGGCTGTATGGTGGGTGTTCCAACACATTCCACCGAAACTTCGTCAGCATGTTCAGTGTGCAACTAGCCATATGTGGCCATGCATTGTCATGGAGCGACAGCGCTCCAGAGGACAACAGGCATGGTCGCTTGGCTTTGATTACTGCACGCAAACGTTCCAGGGTAATGTAGCACTGACCAGCATTGATCGTTTGACCACGGTCTAGGAACTCAATGAGAAAAGCTCCTTCCTTATCGAAAACGTTAGCATGATTTTGCCCCTACTCTGCACTTTCTTGGATTTCTTTGGCAGTGGGGAGCTAGGATGTTTCCACTGTTGGCTTTGTCATTTGTTTTCTTGTTGGTAGTGATGGCACTAAGATTCATCACCTGCCACAAGTCTCTCCAAGAAATTTTCCTCAGCACGATATCGGAGATGCTTTTCTGCAAGGACAATCCCATGCGAAGCCACCTCCGATTGTCTGAGACTGTGTGGCACTCACTTGCACTCAGTTTCCTTTAATGCAGTTTCTCTGTAATAATGGCACGAACGGAACTGAAACTCACACCAACCTCCTCGCTGATGTCCCTTATTGTGCATCGTCTGTTTGCACGGATGATCTGGTCAACTTCATTCACCAAAGCCTCCGTGATGACGAGGTGGCATTGACCAGGTCGCGGAGCATCATTTACAGATTCCTGTCCCTCGCGGAAACGCTTGTGCCAATCCTGCACACGAGTCAATGACAGTGAGTGTTCGCCGTACGCTGTTCTCATTCGCAGTTGCACTTCAAGAGCTCCAACTCCCTCTGCCACTAAAAAACAAATAACACCACGTTTCTCTTCTTTCGTCGCAAACATGATGCAGAAGAAGTGACAACTGATTGCCTGCCGGACGACACTGCTAGCTGATCGCCAGCTCATACCACGTGGTTCTGCGCGATTACCAAGGGCAAGTCTCTTCCGCAAAAGGGGTTCTCTTATCTCCCACTCGACCTCTACACGCAGTTTTGTCACTCATACAAATACACCAAATTATAACCACTGTTCCGTTTTCATTTGATCCACCCTTATAAATGGACCAAAATATTTGAAGGTAAAATGTATTTAATTTTATTAATCGCTCCAATATTTCTACTAATTTTTAGGCAAGTGTTTTTGAGATGATCTTCCCAGCTTAGGTTAGATTGAAGCTTGACACCCAGAAAATCGACCTCTTTGGAGAGTGATATACGGTCACTGTTCACCATAAATGTTATGTTAGAGGGAATCACTTTCTTTTTGTAAAAAGAACAATTTTGGTTTTATTAGTATTTAATGTTAAAAATTTTTTAGCAAAGAACTGAGCGATGACAGGGAGAGTGTAGATCACATTTCTAATCAAAGATTCAATGTCAGCAAGACGGAAGAAGATCGAAGTATCGTCAGCATAGCAGATAGTCTCATCATCAATGTTATTATGAAAGATATCATTAATATAGAAAATGAAAAGCAATGTGCCCGAAATTGATCTCTGTGGAATTCCTAATCTCGCTGTCTGATATGTAAGACTTGGTCATTTAGTTTAACCATTTGATCTCTGCCGGATAAATAGTTTTGTAGCAAAAACAAACCCAATCCCCTGAAACCAGCAAGCGTTAGTTTATGAATTAATCGGTCATGGTTAATGGTATTGAAAGCCTTAGTTAGGTCAAAAAATAAAGCAATAACCGATTCTGAATTGTTAATAGAAGAGTAAAGGAAGTCAGTTGCAGTTAATAGAGCTAATTCCGTAGACCGACCCTTTAAAAACCCAAATTGGTGTTTATGGATAATATTGTGCAACTGTAGGAAGGAAATGAAGTGTGTAAATATTGTCCTTTCCAAGATCTTTGAGAAAATAGAATTGAGATCGGGCGAGAGTTAGAGATTTCAATCCTGTCACCTTTTCTGTAGATTGGTGTAATAATTGAGGTTTTAAGTGGGGATGGATAATTCCAGTAAGACAGATCAGATTGAAGATGTGCGTAAGTGGGTATGAAAGAATCTCAGCCACCTCAAATTTTACTTCTGGACTAAAACCATCAAAACTGGGTCCCTTTTTTTTTACCAATTAATCTAATCGTTTTCATAATTTATGTATTAATGTAATGGGGTTAATAAAAGAAGTCATTCACATCAGAGTCAAAACAGCTCTCAATAGTTTTATTATTGTTAACATGGGAGTTGGTGAGTATCAAAGGAAAATCCGTGAGGAAGTCGGTGAAAGCACTAGGGATTTCACGGTGATCTGTAAGGATATGACCATTTGCGTTTATCTTGACGACATTATTTCTTGTGGTCTGTGATTTTCCCAAAAGCTCAAATATTTTTTGATCATTCGAATGAAAAATTCGATTTATGTATTTTTGTTTGGCAGTTCTTATTTTTTTTATTCAAAGAATTTCGGAATTTACGAAATGCAGAATGCATGGGTTCTGTGTTGAAGGAAAAAAGTTTATTTTTTTCTTAATGTCTGAAAAAATAGTTCGTGATCCAGGCTTTTTATCTTTTTATGGCTTGAACGTAGTTGAGGTTGAAAAAAACTGTTATAAAGTGGTGAGAGGATTTTTAAAAAATTCTTCAAGGAGTATTCAGGTATATCGCTACTGTAGACCAGATCCCATGAGATCGAAAGGAGAGCCAACCTAAAACTGGCAATGTTTTAAACATGACACTGACATCAGGGTGCGAATTAACGGGGGGAGGGGGGGCTCGGATTATCCCCGGCAAAAAATTTTTAATTAACTTCCCTGCCAGGGATGATTATTTCCCCACTCCCATGACATTAGAAAAAAAAAACGATATTCACATTCTTTCATTTTTTTCCCACAATAATTTTTTGATTCTTAAAGTGTTTTGGTGATTTTTGAGTGATATCACTGGTCCTGGTGAAGGCAGGATGGGTGGAGGAGAGGGAAGTTGGGAAAGAGCTAGATAGGGCCCATTTGGAAATAGGCAGGAGGGCTAAAAAAATAACGGCAATTATTCCCTAAGGGAATAGAGGTGTACTTCTCAGGGAACATCGGATATCCCTTTGATATTCGAAGTAGCCGCTAATTGTTGGCAGGCTGATTGTACGGCGGTTGCAAACATCTTGTCTGATAAAAACACTTATGAACCCTATCTTTGGAACATAACCTGATCGTTTCCAAAAGCAATAAACCAATTTTGGAAAGAGCGATTGACAGGCGGTGAATTTTAGCATTCCATTTTGAAAGTCGGACATTGGAAGAGGAAGGCCAAAACGAAGAGGAGTGAGAGAAAGTGAGTCCGGTGACGGAAGTACCACCCAATGTAAAACAGCGCACTTTGACTCCTGTTGAACAAAATAAAGTAAGCTGACGTATCTTTTCAAATTATCATTTAAAATCACTGTGAAAATTGAATATCGGTATTATAATGGTATAACGTTTTTCTGTCGTAATAGCAAGACTCGAACAGCTAGACTTTAGGCAGTAAATATTATGAGGAATTAAATAGTGGATTTTTATGAGGTCTTCTATAATCAAAAGAGTGACCCTAAAAATTTTTTCGAGGGAGTGAGTAAGGGGAAGGAGGGAGGGATGTACTAAGTAAATGATATAGAAATATCGATAATTATTACAAATTTCGGCAATCTTACTTTATCTTAAATATGTGGATTATACATGTTGATTCAGGGGCTTAGCTATACCATATAACAAAAGTAGGCAAAACCAAAGCCTCGGGGCCCCTTTTTCATCAACGCCTATTGACGTAGCAAAAGAGGGTGGGAGCAAAAAGCTTGAAAGAACCTCTTAATAGTTTTGTACATGGGAAAAAGGTATGCTTTGCCCCCACTCCTTCTATGATTTGAATTTACTTTATACGATGATACAAATAAAACTTCTCAATTTGATGTTCGGAAGCATTTTTAGGTTTTCTGGTTTGGGGCGCCATTGTTTTCATTTTATCTACTTTAAATTTTCAGACTGAATGTCGATCACCAATGAATCACGATCACATGGTACAGCGCATACACTGCCTCTTTATAGCGTCTGCTGTCTTTAAAAGACCAATAGTTCAGTGTTAGTGGAGGAAAACACAACACCGTAATTCGTATTTCATACAAGTGCAGGATAGATCCTAAATTTGAAAATAAACGATAACGTATAATTAAAAAACAATATGACGAGTTAGCTTCAGATTTTTTGTTTGATAATAGCGATCAATTTTTTAAAATCAGTGTTTTTTACTATGTTTTAGGCAAAATTATAATGCAAATTAAAAGTCATTTTGAAAGCATGAAATTAGTAAAAAAATATTTTGTAATATTAGAACAGAAAAAATAATATGTCAAATGCTGAATTACTAAGTGAGTGTGAAAATCTCATAAAAGAGTATTCATCTGTATTCTCTCCGCAACTGCCCATTCAATACTGTAATTTAATCACGCTTATCAAACAGGATTTATCGCCAGACATGTCTATTAGACAATTTTTTTATTTACTAATTTCAAAATGTAATGGTCTGCTTGTAGAAAGTGACTTTACGGAAATTTTTACTTTATGCTATTTTTTACCCTACCCGTGTCAGCTGCCTCTGCCGAAAGATCATTTAGTAAATTACGAATAATAAAAGATTGCAAAGAAATACTATTGGTCAAAGTAGAATGTGCATTATTGGCTATTGAGACTAAACATGTCAGTAAAATGGTCTCGTTACAAATAAATTTGACACCCACGTATTAGTAGCTCAAACTAGAGCTATTTTTGTTTAGGAGAAAAAGAGACGCCGTCCTCATCTCGGATTCGAACCAGAGTATCCGAATCCGGGATGAGGACGACGTCTCTTTTTCTCCTAAACAAAAATAGCTCTAGTTTGAGCTACTAATACGTGGATGTCAAATTTATTTGTAATAAAAAATCCCCCACGAAAAACTCACAAAAATCTCGCCCCGATGGATTTGTGTGTTGACCAATATTTGGCAATTGTGTTATCCCTGTGGGAGGTAATAATATCTTACAAAATGATCTTGGAAAGATATTTTCAACGATTTCACAAATATAAAAACGCAAAGAGTAGTTTTTTTACATTTATTCGTTTTAAAGTTTTGATGTATTTTAGTAATAGTATTATAATTTTTGTCAAATTGAATGTAATGAACTGTAGTATACAGTAAAAATCGTTTATAACGACCAACCGCATATAATGATGGAATTTTTACAAGAAGTTTGATTTGCTATTCTACTCCATACTAAATATATCGGTTATAACGACATCGTATATAACGACGAAACCTGCTATAACGACGACGATTTTGTAGTCTACGTAGATTCTAAGCAGGGAAATTCGTATCGGATATAACGACGCGACTTGACAGCCATTAATCGGAACCATGTGGGTTAGTTAATAAAATTTACAGTTACCAAAATTTAAGCGTTATTCTAATCTTGTTTATTTACAACTGTCCGAGAAATTTTTATTAGGGAGAGGTCAAGCATTACGCAAGCATTTTTTGGGGGGTTGCTCTTTTACTTGTTTTCCTACGTTGGCCAATGTTAATTTTAGCTTACGGTGGGGGGGGGGGTTAAACGGCCAAAATATTGCTTACGTCATGCTTGAAACTCCCTTACTGCTAAACCTGAATATTGAAGATAATAAACCTTAAAAAACACGTGATTTATTAATTGAATAACACGAAGGTCATATTCTTTAGAGGCCTATTTTATTTTTTCAGCGTAGAGCCCATAAATCTCTTAAACCGGCACTGTTCGGAAGTCATTAGTATAATATAATAAATATAATTCATTAGATTTGTTTTCTACATTATATACTTTAGTATTTTCTAGAATTTTTGTCAATTTAAAAAAATATAAATTTAATGTGCTATAAATATAATTTAAACGGAAACTAAATTCATTATAATTCAATATATTTTTATTTAATTTTGAAACCAAATAGTTTAATACTTTTTACTATCAAAATAATTTATAAAACTCTAAAAGTGTATTATACTATAGGCTACTATGATTTTAAAAATATATCGTTTATAACGACCTTCAAGAGACCGTGCAAATCCGATTTGCATTGTAGTTAGAATTTTTTTATCTCCCCATTGTAAAAAAGTTTGATTCGCACCCTGACTGACATGTAGAGTTACTTTGTATCATAAAATAGCTGATATATATATATATATATAGCACTTTATAAGCTGCAGAACAATTCGCAAGAGTGTCACTAGATGGCGCTGCGTAGCCTTTCCATTCGTTTATCTTGATTTCAAAAGCAATTGCATATACAGCCTAACTTCGATTTAACGATGCCCGATTTAACGATATCCTCGATTTAATGATTGTTTTTATTGGTCCGGATTGAGTTACATTGCGTCCAATATTACGTTTTCCTTGATATGACGTTTGCTTTCCTCGATTTACTGATAACTCTTCGTAATTATCCTGTAGCTGCAAGTGGAATTTCAGTTCAAAAATCAACTTCAGTTGAGTTCACTCAATTGAAGCTAATGCTGTTTGACAGTGTGTAAAGTATTTATTTCGTTTTGACGTCAACGATGATTTTTTCTGTGCATTTGAAAAAATCGGGAAGGCGTTGTTAAATGCCAACTCCCGAGAAAAATCAAAACCAACGTCAAACAATATTTTTTTTTTTTTTTTTTGAACAGTAGTAATTACGGACGTACTTATTTCTTATGTATGTTAAGTGATAAAATTAAAATGTATTCTTCACAACGCTGGTAAGCATTTTTATGCTTTGCTTTTTCAATAATTTCTTATTTCAGTTCTGATCAATAACGCCCCCTGATTTTTTTTCGGGGGAGGGCCTAAATGTAAAAAAATAGTTATTTTTTTAAACTGTAATTGTTGCGAGTTTTAACGTATTTTACATGCGAATTTTCGGCTCAAGAAAGAGCCCGGGATCCATCGCCCCCTGCCGCCGTGAGTGCATTATTGGTTCCAATAAATGTATTCCCCTCGATTTCACGATTATTTTCACTAGTCCCGTGAAAATCGTTAAATCGAGGTTAGATTAGCCACGCCGATGCAAAATACGATTTTGAGGTCGGAGTGGGGGGGGGGTGGGTGGTGGAGGATATATATATATAGCCCCCACTCCACTACTTTGTACATTGCATTCACTTGTAAATTTCGTTTTTTTATGTAATGCTAAACCCCCCTCCCCATCCCCTGATAAAACTAATGTATTTTTGAAAACATTCAGTTTAAATTTGTCTTTTAAATAATTTAATTTTAAGAAAGAAATTGTAGGCGCTTAATCTATCTTAAGAGATAATAAAGTAAATAAAATATAATATAGATGGAGCTTGTAAAAGGTGTGTAATTTAATGTTAATTACGTTGTTTCTGAGAAGTCCCTTTACGCTTAAAAAAATTAAGATAATGGATACAAACTTACCCTTTGTGAAAGTTGTCACTGAATAATATTACTAAAAGTTTATAACCTTTTTTTAATTAGTAAGATACTTTATATATGCGCCATTGGTTGCACGCAATGGCGATTGATAGATAACGTCCTTTACATTGTCCATAAGAAAAATCCAAAACCGTTATATCTAGAGACCGAAGTATAGAATCAACAGAACATTGCCAGTCTCTATGAATTCCTTATGCCATGCCTAAATCATTGGCCTTGAAGGTGACCTTTACCTGTATGTCCTCCGAAAATTGTGCTGCACTTGCTTTGCAGATTTCATTTCTATAAACCAGGCCCCAACCTGTACCATCGCCTTCGGTGGCTCTATTTTGAAACTAAAATAGTTTATTATTATTTTTTCTTACGTGTAAAGAAACTTTTCGGACACCTTGTATATAATTCAGTGTATTTGCATAGAACACAAATCATAAATTTACTTTCATTTTAGTATTTCTATATAAAAATACATTTTCAATAACAAACGGCTCTTAAATGCTTCTCTAGGTGAAAATAGATCTGGAGAAAATGTTTTTCCAGATGGTGAGTTGCTAAATTTGCTCAGAACTTCGTTTTAAGGTGTACTATCGTTTTCTCAGGCTAAGAATCATCATGGTGAAAACTGGCTTTATTTGGTTTGTGTATGACTAAATCATAGATTAAGATTCACCAATTATAATATTTGTCAGTTTATTTATAAACTTTTTTCCAAGTTTTTCAACCATATTTCATATATAATTTTTGCAAAAACGACATCATATTTAAATGAAAGTAAAGAAATACTTTTTCTAATTTGGATAAACAACTCGTGATTGTACTAATGAAGGGTTATGCCAAGAAGTTGGTATGTATCGAGAATGAAGTAACATATTGCGGAGACGGTTTAAGGGTGGTGCGACCGGTGCTGTCACACTGGGCGCCAAGTCAAGGGGGGCGCCAAAATGGCCTAAAGGGCACCGAAATGCAGACAAGGCCAAAACCAATTTGATCATCTGAGCGCTTATTCTTAAATGTTTCAATAAATCAAATCGATGTTTTATAAGTTCTCTGAATGCGATATGTAATTAGTTTTACTTCCACACGTTTTCTGAAACCGATAAGAATAAATAGAATTCGCAAATACAGTTAAAAAAAAAAAAAAAGTAGTAGTAGTAGTAGTAAAGATGTTGGACTATGAAGGAGATAGTGAGGGAATGCAACAAACGCCTAAGGAATGCTTCAGGAGTGATTTCTTTTTTGTTAATATTAAAAAAGTTTCAATGTGTATGCAGGAAAGATTAACAATCTTCAGAGAGCATCAAAGCTGGCGGGATTTCCTTTATAATTTGAAAGCACTACCTGTAGACCTTGCCTCTCACTGTAAAGACCTCACATTGCACTGACAGAGGATGGTAGTGCTGACCTGAACGGTTCTGAGCTGAAAGATGAGTTGAGCAGTTTGAAGTTTTTACTCCTAAAAGGACATTGTATGTCAATAAAGGCCCTCGACGTCATAAATGAAAACTAGTTGCAAGAGACTTTCGCGAATGAAGAAGAGTTCTGCTTACCATTCCGGTTACTACAGCAAGCGCTGAATGGAACTTTTTGAAATTGAAACTCACGTAAACGTATTCGCTGCCAAAAACTTAAAATGAGCGGTATCTGCTTTAACTAAGCTGTCAATTGCAAATGGCATCACCTATGATTTGGATATGACACAAATTATACACAAGTTTGCAGTAGTAAAGGCTGGAAAAGCACCTTTTGTTTAAAGGTTGACTAATTCTTTATTTTTCGTTATTAGTTATTTTTTCTACTTTTAAAAACATTTTATAAAAATTTACCTCATTAAATTATTAAAACATTTAACGTTTTAAACTTTATTTAATTTTTTAATACACTCAAAAGAGTATGGGTTTGCACCTAATGTTAGCGTTGCTCTAAGAATATTGTTGACACTACCTCTGACAGTGGCCAGCAGAGGAAAGTTTTTCGAAACTTAAACTCATAAAACGTATCTAATACCAGCAATGTCTGAGTCAGGCCTAAGTGGTCTACCAACTATATCTATTGAGCACTAGACAGATGAATTGCTGGATTATAGTGAAGTAATAAAATTTACCAGTGCGAAGGCAAGAAGAGTATTTTTTAATTAAGCTATTTTGATGTTTATGTAGTGATAGTGATTCGTTAATTTTGCATATTTCAATCGTGGCATTTTAAGATCGTGCATAGATTATATCTGTATGTTTATCGTGTTTGCTACTTGTTCTTAAATTAAAATCACATTGTGAAACTTGCTGAAGGCACAAACGAAGTTTATTTGAATCAAGAGAACTTGCATGAAACACGGATATATAAAACATCACATATCTGGTGTAAAATTAGTGTCGTTGGTTGAAAAACGCCGTTAATTTTTTTTAAACACACTGCGTGCTTTTTTGGCTGCCATGTCCCGTACTCTTCGAAGCGGTAATAGCTGAGTAGCGTCTGCTGTTCAAACCGGTCAATGAACTTGGAACGCATACATTCTGCTTCAGCAAGGGTGATTTTTTTTTGTAGGTTCACCAGCCTTCTGTGCACTTTTATAGTTTTCTTTAGGATCATTGGGGTTAAACACTTGCTGAATGATAATACACGACGACGGTACTGTCAGAACTCGATTTTTCACTAAAATATCCAACTGTCGAATTTCGTGTCGGTTTTTAAATCTATGTAGCCAACCAGTGCTCCCGTGAATAGAAGGATCGTCATTTATTTTTTTGTGAAGTTCCATTGCTTTCCTCTGATCTGAAAGAGGAACACCTTAAGCACGTGCTTAAATGAACCACTGATAAGCGACTGTGTCCAGCTGCTCAAGTGATGATTTTTGTCATTGTCTTCCTGGCTGTTAGTGGCCATCAGAAGTAAGTTTGGAAACATGGCTTTCGATTATGTCGGCATGTCTCTTAAAATCATTTACAGTTGTTCAGCCTATGCCATAAATTTGCACGATGCGCACTGAACTTTCTCCCTTTCGTAGATGCTTAACGATCTCCAATTTTTGAGACAAATCGAGCACAACAGGCTTACGTTTTTCACTCATTGTTTTCGAACAATTGTTAGCACTAGCGTGACAATAAACATAACCTAGAGACGCGCACACGAACGACTTGGCGAGAAAGGCCGTATTGACGCTTACAGTCTTAGTGTGCCGGCGCTAACTTGAACTCGAGGCCGACGGTTAAGCGAGAAAGACGGTAAATCGGGAGATGGATAATCGAGGTTCCACTGTACTGTATAGTACATTACCGCAGTGTGTGAGATTGTGTTTGATGTTTGATTGGTGAGGAGGTGGCACACGTTAATACCGCTGGGGACAGAACTATTAGGGCCAGTCCTACCAATGTAATAAACATCGACAATGTGAGCTATGCTTTACGTTCATACGACTAGATTGCTCTATTTGCAAGACGGTCTTTGAAAAACGTAGGTTTCGTTTCCCAAAATTTTAACTAGGAATGTTCGACACATTAATGTACAGAACGAAGTTCTTTGGTGGTTCAGACGATAAGATGCAATCAGTGGGCCTCGCATAATAGATGGGTATAACAGTTGTGTGCCAAAACGTTCAATTACGGAATCACTTTACAAGTCTGTCCGATTATGACAGATGTGCAAAAGCGCTCATTGATTCATTCAAGGAACGATTTGGTACATCTGTACAGTGCTTCAGTAATATGGAGTTTTACTCAGCGAGCACTGAAAAAGAATAGAGGGAGCGCAAGCCTCAAAAAGTGTAGCTAGTTTTCCACCATTTTGGTAATCCCCTGAGTCCATGTAAAGAATCCGGGAAACGGAAAGGTGTTTCTGTTTCCCGCATTTCCATTATCATTCGTTTACATGGACACAGGGGATCAAGAACATGGCGGAAAACTGGCTACACAACTTTCGCGTGTTGGGAATACGGTAGGCTCCCTCTACTGTTTTTCAGTGCTCGCTGGTTTTACTGAGTATTTGTTACGGTTTTCGGCAGTGATGCGCACGTTACCTGATTCCAAGCATTGTTTTTTTTTTACTTATAATTTTCTTAATTTGCCTTTTTTCAGGCCTAACGCTTATTAATATGTGGATTCTTTTCCTTCTTTGGGAAGCCTACCTCGACCACCTTCCAAATCAATGTTCACTCGTCTCACGTGGTTATCTTAAAAAACGTCACTACTGACGAAGCGGCACATTTTAGTACAGTAGGACTACAATTATCCGATTTTTGCTTAACTGGAATTTACTGCTAAATTTATTTTATTATGCTTTCAGTAGACGTTCGCTTAATGTTTCCTGTAAAAATGCTGATATGGATTCTCCAGTGTACTCCTACATAAGAGAAAAATTAATGCAAATGTGGTAGATATATCGGACATATACAAAGATATGTATATATTGGATCTGTACAAAGATATCGGACTATTTTCAAAACAATACCTTAACACTTATAGGAACTCATTAATCAACGATAATTGATACAGGAACCCACATTTCCAAAAGGTTTAATCATGATTTAATGTTCACAATTTTGTTTCCCCGCATATACGCTTTTCCCATCCAGAATCCAGATGGACCGACTCATCAGCGGTTCGCTGTGTTCCCGGCCACGGAAAAGACATTGGCTGCAGGCGACGATTGAGTTTAGTGTACAACACGGTACGGTGCAAGGATAACTTGATCGTATTTCGTTAAACTCATTGACAGGCATTTCCTGCTTATAAGTACCTCTGCTGGACATGGTGATTACAACCCTCCGAGTATGCTCTCACGAATCCGTGACTAGAATAACAAATCGTCGATTAGTATTAACCCTCTGTTTTCTGAAACGGCCGAAACCGCCCGAGCTACTTGCTTCCTAAAACGGCCGTACGGCCGGGGGTGAGGCATGTGGAGGGGCTTGACCCTCGTCTTCAACTCCCGCACCTCCCGAGGCGTTAACTATCTATGGTTGATTTTCTGGGTATGCGCTTCGATGACCTAAGATGACAAATGGTTACAATTGAAATCTAGTTAGTTCTGCTCAACTACAATCTCGCCAAACTTTATTTGAGAATTTGTTTGGCATTCGCTCAATCTTGTTTTCTTTCGTTTGCAAATTAACTTTATTATTTGCTTGTTCATTTGTTTGCGTTGGCTTCTTTTGTTTCATTTTATTTGAAATGGCTTCTCGTAAACACGGTTTACATGACGCCATATGCTATACATAATTTGATAATGGCCAAAGTGATTTTGAAAGCTATGATCTTTAAAGTGACTTTTTCAATGATGAATTAGGTTATTCCTTTTTACCCGGAGATTTAGTCGTTGATTCTGAGAAAAGCGAAGAGTAAAGTGAGCCGGAAAATGAATGTTACAATTATTCATGGAGTAATGATATTAATAATGAAAACATTGGAGAATTCAGTTTTAGAGGAATTCCTGGACCAATCCATGATTTGCCTACAGGATCGACATCATTTGCGTATTTTTCCCTGTTCTTTATATACACCGTAATGAAAACGTTCATAGAAAATTCAAACCTTTATGCGGAATTTTGCCAGGAGCAATCAGGATAAAAAGATGAAAACTGGGAACCCATATTGGCCATTTCCAAAATTTGGGGATTTTTTAGCATGCTTTTAACAATGAGCAACAATCAACCCTAGATTACGAGATTATTAGATCAGAAGTCTTATACTTGGAATCTTATCCTTGGTTGTCCAACCTTTCTGGATAGCGGGCCACTTTTAGAAGTTTTTCACTGATCTCGCGAGTCAGCTGTTTCGAAAAACAAAACAAAAAAAAGGGGAAGGGGATGAACGCCAGCCTCCCTTCAAAGTTTCTTCTGGTTATTCATTTATTTACTTAGGACATGGAAGTGGGTCACACCCATATGGTCACCGCGATTTTTCCTTATTTTAAAAGATCTAAAATTTTTGTTTTGGATTTTTTTTCTAGATAGCTGTCGGAGGGTCGGATTGTGGCCCGCGGGTCGTATGTTGGACAAACCTGGTGTAGACAGTTCCTTTAATTTATGTCGTTGATAATGTGATTACTTGGCTAAAAAGGTCCTCGAGCTTGCAAAATTAAAATAGAGAAAGTATAGTTGTAACGTTATTAAAAACGTTACATTTGAATGTTGAAATGATAATACGTCAATGAAAACGCTGCCCTGAAATATATATATGGCCTGCAAAAGGGTTGCTGGTATCTAACTGGAAGGAGACCCACACGCTGAACGTATGTGACGATGTGTGGAACCGGCCAGGCCAGTAACCTAGTGTCCTACCCCGCCTTCAAGTGGTGCAGGCTGAGCTTTCTATTTATGTGGCAAATTAATATTTGCTGCACGGATAGAAAGGCGGAAGGGGAGGGCTAATTCACCAACCCGTCTAGCCAGCGTGGTGAAATTATGGCTAATTCCTCCATTATGTTGACACACCAGAAACCATGGCCCCTAGTCTCCAGGTGCTGGAGTGCTCCTGATCAAGGCAGCGGTCAGTGTGGCATGAAAGCAGGGGGTGCTAAGAATCACTGGAATGGCCCAGGCTGCCGTTTGTTATTGACCTTGGCAACGTATAATGGACGATCCCTTGCTTCTGAAGCAAAACTTCAGGAATTGGAAGAGGAACTAGACAAGATCAAATGGGACATTGTAGGACTCAGTGAAGTTAGAAGAAAAGGTGAAGAGTTGGTGGAACTTAAAAGCGGACATTTGTTTTATTATAGAGGAACGGAAACTGGAAGAACAAGTGGTGTTGGCTTCTTAATCAACAAAAGAATTAAAGACTGTCTTCTGGAAGTTGAAAGTACATCAGATCGAGCAGCGAGGCTCGTTGTTCAACTAACCCAGCGATACCAACTTCCAATAGTACAGGTGCATACAGGCCTGCATAAAAGTTTAGACACAACACAAATTTGAGTATAACAAAATACTATTAAAACTGAAGAGGCAGGAACTTTAATATTACGAAGTATGAACACATGTAATATGCAAATTAAAAATTTGAGAACAGAAATCACATCAGTAGCGAACTTGCTGCAATATATAACTTAAAATAAGTAAAATATGTGGCACAAAAGTTTAGGCACAAACATAAATTTTAGCACTTGCATAAGGAAATGAACAATTTTAATAATCAATGTAGCCACCATTACTTCGTATTAGATTAAATACGCGGTCGTTCATTGAAAGCACAAGATTTTGAAAGGTTTCTGGTTCAAAATTAAACCACGCTTCTTCTATAGCCTTTTTAAGTTCTAAAACGGACGGATATTGCTTTCCATTGGCATACACAACATTCGTTAGTATGCCCCATACATTTTCGATGGGATTACAGACAGGACTAAGAGCAGGCCAATCGAGAACTGTAATATTTTTAGCGCTCATCCATTCTTTTGTTGACCTGGATGTGTGGATGGACGCATTATCTTGTTGGAAAACCCAGTTTCGTCCACATAAAAGTTCGCCAAAAGGTAATAGGTGACTTTCAAGAGTTGCCTGGTATGCCTTGGAATCTTGTTTTCCATTCAAAAACGCCAAAGAAGTCTGTCCATTGAAGCTAAAGGCTCCCCAAACCATGACTGAACCTCCTCCTTGACGTCTGCTGAACCGACTTAAGGGGCGTTTTCGAAGATCGTGCCAGTAGTGCGAAAGGCCATCGGGACCATCTAAGTTCCACTTTTTTTCATCACTAAATAACACCTGCAGCCATTCGTCACTGTATGATATGTGCTGCCTTGCCCATTGTAGTCGTGCTTGTTTATGATGTAATTGCAAGCAGGGCTTGCGGCGCATTTTTGCATATCTCAAATGCCTGCATTCTACAATCCTTCTACGTATGGTTTCTCTTGACACTCGCATTGCTAACGTGTTTTTTATTTGATTTGCAGACAGGCTTTCATTTGAAGCCAATCTTCGTATTTGTCTATCATCCCGAATGCTGGTCACTCGAGGCCTCCCAGATCGTGATTTTGGTTGATACTGATCACCCCGGGATAACACTCGATAAATGCCTCGCTTTGAACGGTTCAATGCAAGAGAAATTTGAGTAACAGATTTACTTTTAGTTTTCAGCCTCCAAATCTTCGAAATCTCGTCATTCGTAAATTGCTTTGACATCGGCATCGTTCTAAGCATTCTAAATTATTTCAGGCCTTATATAACAACTCTGGGAAACGCCCCTTCGATCACTTGGGAACTTCGCGCCGTTAATTTGCATAAATCTGACATATGTGCCTAAACATTTGTGGCATGCAGATTCCAATATTACGGTGTTGGGATATTTTGTTTCAGTACTTTTGGTAATCTTTTAAGTTGCACAATTTATTATTGGTTCTAGGATTATTTAGATACAATATCGGCGAAGTTCAATGCAAATTCTCGCTTTTATTTACGATTTGACTCTGTGTCTAAACTTTTGTGCAGGCCTATATCTGTCATAATAACTAACCATATAGTTCATACTTGCAGTAAATTTCATGCAAATTTATGAAGTATTTTTTTATTTACAGTGATTTTTCATTTTTTCCTTAATTTCTGGAAAGCAGTGCATATATTTATTTTTTATAGTAAATATGGATTATAAATGTACAATGAATCCCTTTTTAATAAATTCCCTGTTTAATCCATAAAAACATTTAAGCAACTGTAATAAAGAAGTGTGTAGTTTATAGG
>QLNU02004805.1:0-15283 GCA_006491805.2 Dysdera silvatica | reverse complement strand
GGCCACTAAATTCTAATTTTAAATTCAGCGGATCATTAATATGTTTTTTTTTTTTTTTAAATATAAATACCGGGCTTCACCTGAAAATCGCATTTCGGGAACTGAGGATTTTTTCACTAACTGCCGATAATTATCTCTAGTACATTTTAGATATAAAAATTTACAATTGATTATTTTAACGAAGTAAGAAATTAGTATTTAAATGTTTACGATCCTATCAAGTACATTTTTTTTTTAATTTAGTGCAATATAAAGGCAAAAATTGTCATTCAGAACATGAGAATTATTTAGAATATTATTTTTTTTATTAATAAAACATTAAAAATGCAAATAATGTCCAGATTTTTCTGCGGACACCGGTTGGCGACTGCTGATGTAAACTAAACAAAATTTATCGCCGTCGCGAATGAGCCCAAGAATCGCGCTCTGACGAATTCGAAAGAAGAAAAGGAAAGAAAAAAGAAAGAAAAGGAAGATGAACAGGGAGATAAATTCGTTCCTCTTATCCCCACTCTCAGTGATACATTAGTGATGGATTTTTAGGGATACATTAGAATTTGTCGTATTGTGATTAGAGATGGGAGTTATTTAAGGTAACTGTTAAAAATCACCTGTTACCGACTGATCACTGTTTCAAGAACAGTAGCTTCTCTGAAACCCTCTGTTCTCAAATAACAGCTGTTATTTCAGATCACCGGTGATTAGGGATAGGAGTTACTTGAAGTAACCAGTTAAAAATCACTGGTGACCTAGAAATCACTGTTCTAGGATTATATTCCTCCATTTTCATTACACAGGAAACGCGCCGAGATAACTGTCTATCGCAATAACAACCGGCATAGTTAGTGTGGCTGACACAAGGGCTCAGGTGCTAATTCCACGTTTAGCACCTGATGTCACAAGAGGTCGGATTTAGTTGCAATCACTTATTAACAGATATTAATATCTAAATTAAAGTTTAAATTCAGTTAATTTATTATTATTTTACTATTTATATTGTGTACAGTAGAACACAGTCATAATGAGCACGGACATAACGAGTTTACAGCTAATGATGATTAAAATGATGATTAATGCTAAAATGATTTCGGTTAGTTTGTTTTAAGTTATATGTGGAATATTATGGATATAACGAACGAATTTTTTTTTTTAATTTCATTTTACCCTTATATTTACATTTCAAAATATACTTTTAAGTTTCAGTGCCATTCAGCTTGTCTAACTTATTATTTTATCTAATTATCGTTTTAATCAATCATTATTTTAACATATCATTATCTCAATCTATCGTTATTTCAATCAATTATTGTTGTAGTTAATCAACGTTTAATTAATTATTGTTTTAATTATTTTTTTACTTAATATACTTAGAGTTTAAATTTTGTTAATATTTGATTATTTAGGTAACCCCACATCAATAGCAACTAGTGAAATCAATCGCTATCTAGACGACAATTACTTGCCACGGAATCAAAACCCTTTGTCATGGTGGAGAACTCATTCTCTAATGTACTCAAATTTATAAGAGTTAGCGAAAACAAAATTAACTTTATGGCAACATCAGTGACTTGCGAAAGTGTTTTCTCAAAGTCTGGTAAAGTTTTAAAGGATGGAAGAAATCGGTTGGGGCCTCTGCACGTCGAAAGATTATTGTTCCTAAATGCCAATTCATATTTAATGGAAAAGATCTTTTTTATATATATATATATACCCACGTACCATATATCCACGTACTTAATCGACATAGCAGTACCCAACACCAATAACATACAGACAACCTACACAACGAAAATCACCAAGTACCAAGATCTCAGACATGAAGTACGAGATATATGGGGTATGGAAAAGATCCTCATCATCCCGTTAGTCATCTCAGCAACAGGGATAGTACCAAAAACGCTTGCGACGAATTTGGAGATACTCAACATTGACCCAAACACCTACATTGAAATACAAAAAGCCACAATCCTAAACACGTGTCACATTGTCAGGAAGTTTCTAGACATGGCACATTAAGAAGTGATGTAAAAAGAGGCTTGGGAACATGGCGCTCTGCCCGTCCCAAAGCCTGTTACCGCCAAGAATGGGCGAGGAAAACTTTTATATATATATATATATATATATGGCCTGCAAAAGGGTTGCTGGTATCTAACTGGAAGGAGACCCACACGCTGAACGTATGTGACGATGTGTGGAACCGGCCGGGCCAGTAACCTAGTGTCCTACCCCGCCTTCAAGTGGTGCAGGCTGAGCTTTCTATTTATGTGGCAAATTAATATTTGCTGCACGGATAGAAAGGCGGAAGGGGAGGGCTAATTCACCAACCCGTCTAGCCAGCGTGGTGAAATTATGGCTAATTCCTCCATTATGTTGACACACCAGAAACCATGGCCCCTAGTCTCCAGGTGCTGGAGTGCTCCTGATCAAGGCAGCGGTCAGTGTGGCATGAAAGCAGGGGGTGCTAAGAATCACTGGAATGGCCCAGGCTGCCGTTTGTTATTGACCTTGGCAACGTATAATGGACGATCCCTTGCTTCTGAAGCAAAACTTCAGGAATTGGAAGAGGAACTAGACAAGATCAAATGGGACATTGTAGGACTCAGTGAAGTTAGAAGAAAAGGTGAAGAGTTGGTGGAACTTAAAAGTGGACATTTGTTTTATTATAGAGGAACGGAAACTGGAAGAACAAGTGGTGTTGGCTTCTTAATCAACAAAAGAATTAAAGACTGTCTTCTGGAAGTTGAAAGTACATCAGATCGAGCAGCGAGGCTTGTTGTTCAACTAACCCAGCGATACCAACTTCAAATAGTACAGGTATATGCACCAACATCAAGCCATACCGACGAAGAGGTTGAAGAATTTTATGAAGAAATCAAAGAGTTACACACCAAAGGGAAACAACATATCAAGCTCATCATGGGGGATTTCAATGCAAGAATTGGACAACAGGAACAAGGAGAGACATCGGTTGGTAAATACGGATATGGGGAAAGGAATGAACGTGGCGATCAACTCATCGAATTTGCAGAAGCTGAAAACCTTAGCATCATGAATTCATTTTTTAAGAAGAAACCGCAAAGAAAATGGACATGGAAACACCCCAATGGAGGAACCAGCGAAATTGACTATATCCTGGCAAACAAGAAATCAATTATTGAAGATTGCAGCGTACTGAACAGATTTAATACTGGAAGTGATCATCGAATGGTGAGATGTAAAGTGCACTTAAATACTAAATTAGAACGACAGAAGCTCATTAGGAAACAAGTAAGTAAGAGGGTGGATCTAATGAAACTGAAAGTAAATACCGAGGCATTCAAGTTGGAATTAAAAAATCGCTTTTCTGCACTGGAAGGACTTATTGATGAAAGTGATATCTCAGAAGCAAATGAAAACATTGTTAAGACAATAGTTGAAACTGCTGGGGAAATTGGTGGTGTAACCTGTAAAAAGCACAATAGCAAATTATCTGAGAAGACGAAACAGCTCATGAAAAGGCGAAGAGATATGAAGGTGGACAATCGAAATACCAGTTCCAGGATTGAGTACATAGAACTTTGTAAAACTCTGCGCAAAAGCATGAAAGAAGACATAAGAAAATTCAACTGTGAGCTAGTAAGGAAAGCCATTGAAAACAACAAGAGCCTTAGGGTTGTTAAAGGAAGTTTATCTGTTGGGAAGAAACACATCATTGCATTAAAAGGAGAGGATGGCACCGTAACAAGAAATAGGGAAGAAATACTTAGAAGAGTTGAAGAATTCTACAAAAATCTATACGAAAGTAACAGTGGATTAAACGAAGATGCTGCAATAGTCGAAGGAATAGCTCCTAAAATCTTAAAAGAAACCAATGGGATTCTGCAACAGTAATTCTTTTGCATAAAAAAGGTGATAAAGAGGATTTAAAAAATTACCGACCAATTAGCTTGTTACCTGCTATTTATAAAATCTTCACAAAAGTTCTAACACATCGCCTGCAGAAAAAATTAGATGCAGCTCAACCAAGAGAACAAGCTGGATTTCGAAGTGGATTCAGTACAGTGGACCATATTCAAGTATGAAGAGAATTAATTGAAAGAACACGTGAATATGAACTTCCATTATGTGTTGCATTTATTGACTATGAGAAGGCCTTTGACTCTATTAAAACATCAGCAGTCATCAACTCTTTAAGATCAACAGACATTGAGGATGTGTACATTGACATGGTGAAACGTGTGTATAAAAATGCAAGTGCAAAATTTCGGTTACATAAAGATACCAAAACTATCAAACTTGGCAAAGGGGTGAGGCAGGGAGATACCATTTCTCCAAAACTTTTTACTTCTGCTTTACAGATGATTTTTCAGCTGATAAATTGGAATAACAAGGGAATAAAAATAAATGGTGAATATTTAAATCATCTGCGGTTTGCTGATGACATTGTTATTTTTTCAACGGACCCATTGGAACTCCAAGACATGGTACAAGAGCTCGCAACTAGAAGTGAAGAAGTTGGACTCAAGATGAACCTACAAAAAACTAAGATCATGTTCAATAATTTTGTAGAGGAAACAAAAATACAAGTTGACAACACTGAGCTAGAAATTGCTGATTCATATATTTACCTTGGCCAGCTGATTTCAATGGATGGCAACATTATGAAAGAACTCAACAGACGTATTAAACTTGGCTGGAGTGCATTTGGAAGAAACAGTTTTATCCTGAAGGGGAAATTGCCTTTATGTCTAAAAAGAAAAGTCTTCAACCAGTGTGTATTGCCAGTCCTCTCTTATGGATCAGAGACATGGAGTCTAACAGTTGGAGCAATACGAAAGTTACAGACAACGCAAAGGAGCATGGAGAGGTGCATGCTTGGAATAACTAGGAGAGATCGAAAAAGAAACACTTGGGTGAGAGAGCAAACTAGAGTAGAGGACATCATTGTTAAAGTAAAAGGACTGAAATGGCGATGGGCTGGGCATATTGCAAGAAGAACTGATCAACGATGGACAACAGAAATTCTGAACTGGATTCCAAGAGACCACCGAAGACCTAGAAAACGTCCTCAAACTAGATGGGTGGATGAAATAAGAAAAGAGGTTGGGGTGACGTGGAAACGAATGGCCCAGGATAGACTTGTGTGGAAAGCATTTGGAGAGACCTTCATCCAGCAGTGGATAGATAATGGTTGAATATGATGATGATGATATGATATATATATATATTTTTTTTTTTTCCAAGATTCCAAGAGACCACCTAAGACCTAGAAAACGTCCTCAAACTAGATAGGTGGATGAAATAAGAAAACATGTTGGGCTGACGTGGAAGCGAATTTCTGAGGATAGACTTGTGTGGAAAGCATTTGGAGAGACCATCCAGCAGTGGATAGGTAATGGTTGAATATGATGATGATCTATCAATCATAATAAATACAATTATTTTGCTAGAAAACGGAAATTTATTGGCCACTTTTCCTGTTTCTTTGAAAGATGGAGGTGGGGCTCGCCGCCTCACCCGTTCTTGAATTCACGAGCCGTCACTGCAAATGATTCGTATATTCCTAGCTAACTTTGTTTAGAAATGTCTATTTTTAATTTAACTTTATTATCTTCTCTTTAGCTTTAGTATTTGGACTAATGAAGAACTTTATTTTATAATGCTAAATCCCGGATAGGTTTTTTTTTTATCGTTGTGTTACGTTGAAACGTTTTTGAGGGCCGCTAAAATCTGTTTCGCCAAGCGCCGCTAACATCATAAGCACGCCCTGTCTCCATTGAAAGGAACTGTTCAGAAGACATGATCTGTACGACTCCTCTTTTCTTTTTTTTGAAAAAAAAAATATTTTACTCTAATGTAAATTCTTAATAAATTAAATAAACTATCTCTTATTAGCGAAATTGCATAATGTTGTGATTATAAGACAATATTAAAACTAACCTTTTGTCCATGATATGAGCCCATTCTGATACCATAGTTTCAAGCCATTTATAGTGTTAATGGTATCTATCTTCCTCGATAGATGGCGCCACGAATTCGTTCTATTTATTCTGTTATATCACGTGCTTATGAATGAAATACTCCTCATGCTTGTTTTTTTTATGACTGTAACTGTGATCAATGAATCCAAGAAATAGGAGTTTGCAGGTAAACTATTACAAGCATCTCTCGGAGACGTCAGCACCTACAAGGATTATAAAAAAAATAGAATTTAGTAAAATTAAATTTACAGATATGTTAAATAAAAGCCAATATACGAGTACATTGCTTTTATTATCACTTTTAACAGCTTTGAAGGAAAACAAATTATCAAAAGGGTTTCCCGTATGTTTTCATTCCGATGATTAATTTTGTCAGCATTTGTTTTAAGGCATTTTTCTGTGAGTACATATTTAAATCATTTTACTTTGCAACTCGTCTCTGGGAGCCATCTTCCGAAGATTGAGTTTTGGCGATGTGACTTGAGTAGAGAACTGATCCTTTTGAAGTTTCTAATGAATGCTATAATTAAAAATTGGGAAATTCACGAAAATTTATCCTTCTGAAAATAGCTCACAAACGTGAGTCGAAGCGTAAAGTGGCTGAAATTTACATAATTACACACAATTTCCAACTCTCTGTGTATAAATGTATTCCAGAAAATCTAAAGTGTCGGATCGAAACATGATGGTCATAGATGTAGTGGCGGATTCACCAATAGACTAAGTAGGTTGAAGCCAACTGCGACGAATTTTCGACGAAATGTTTGCCACCAAGAAGATTGCAAAAGCGGGGCTAATTTTTTTGGTGGCCAATTAAATTATCAATTTTGAATTGTTACGCTCAAAAGCATAACTAGGCATTATTAAAGGGAGATTTGCCATGGACGCCGCCTTGAGGGAGACTCGAAAAGCGCAAAATCCCCAAATACTTGCGAATTTGAGATAACCGCCAGGCTCGCCAAGTTAAGAATTTGATAAAAGCGTCAAAGTCTCTGTTATGCCTCTAGTTATATTTGGTAAGATTAGGCGGAAACGTCAAAGACTACAGGCGGCAAAATCGTAAATTCGCCTCTGCATAAATGACAGATAATCGATCATAGTTTCTCGCCCCAACTTAGCATAAAATATGACCGCTATTTTAATAGATTATATTTTTGGAACGCTTTGACACTCGAAAATCTCAACACTTGGGGTTTTTGGAGCCCTTATCTCTATGTCATTTAACAAACCCAAAGGTTTATTTATTTTACTATGCTGCACTTATGCTTTTGCGAGCAACAGTGATTTCCTCCTAAAATTTCTATTAATATGAAAAGTGCTTAGCCTCTCTTAATTTTGCTTTTTATGAGAAGGATTAGGGGGGGGGGCAGGTCAAACATGATTAAATTCAATTTCTTTATTTGCTTCAGGAAAATAGATCGTAAGATAAAGCAAAATATAGAAATACTTTGGTGTTCGTAAAATTATCTGAAATTAAATGGTGAAGTTTACCTTTTTTATGACACTCTATCGAAAATTTTCACAAAGGCAAATACAGTAGAATCCCGATTAAGTGAATTAAAAGGGGCAGACCCATTTCGGATAATAAAGAAATTCAATTTTCAGCCTAAAGGTACTAAAAAAAATAATAATAATAATATTTATCCAAAAATACGCTGTGGTTATGACGTCACGAGTATCATCTCATGGGGGGATTTAACCATCGTTTTCGTTTCCCCTACTGGGACCAGTCGTCTAGGGTTTAAATATTTCGATAGTAGCTTTGAATCTTCTAATACTTAATTACTGAGGGGGCCTTTCGGTTTAGAGAGACGAATTTATATGTCATCTACGTCATAGCAGTCGGTATACAATAGAACCTTGCCAGAACTTTGCAGATGTGATACGTCTGCCAAAATATTCCATTAAAGCCCTTTTGACCCCGAAATTTTCACTTGCACACCATGACGTCACGTGTGGTTGTAGCCAGGCCTAGCCCGATCATACAGGCGAACTAGGCGGCCGCCTAGGGCGGCATCAGGATGGATTTTTTTTTAAAAGATACTTAATGCTGTAAGATGATTGAGATAAACTTGACAATAAATAAATGGAACCGAATGGATTATTTTCGATTGTGAATGACTCCCTTTTCACCAATATTTACCCTTTCTTGTACAAGTCTCTCTTTTCCATTTTTTTTCACATCCTTAATTTCTTGCTTTCTTATATTAACAAACTTCCCCTAACCAATTTATGTAGCTCTTTATAACGTTTTCTCATTTTCACTACAACGTTCAGTGGCTCAAGCAGTACCGTTACCGCACCAGAGGCTTGGAGGATGCTTTTTTCTGATATCTTTGTACATTATTACAAGGCATTGAGAATTACAATTTTGTCCTTCAACAGCAAACTCCCAGATTATTTTTTTGCCTTTGATCATTTATTTCTGTGTTATGAGATAAGCCGTGGTTACCATATTTCGTTTCAATCGGAATTATAGTGAGAAGATAGAATATGCCACATTTTTTCAGTTTTTGATTGTTGTAAGAAGTACTGGGGTGTCGATTTTCTTACGGGGGCAGGGGTCGTTCGCCTAGAGCGCCAAATTTGCTTGCGCCGTCCCTGGTTGCAGCCGGCATAATAGATAAAAAAGAACAGACTAACGTCAGATAAATTTTCTCTGGCACATTTTGTTTTTATCATTATACTCTTAAACGGCATTTCTGTTGGTTACTTTCTGAACATCAGAGTATATTAGAAAACAAATGTGAGCGTTTTTGCCAAAAAATATCGAACGTGTATCTTCTTTAAAAAATTATAATAAAAAAAATGAGTAAAAATAAAAAAAAAGCCCTCATCCTGGATTCGAACCAGGGTCCCTCCGTTTAGCCCGGAGTGTCTTGGACCGCTAGACGAATGAGGACAGGAAATAACGCTTTTTTTCTCCGTATGTAAAGGTGTAAGATATTATTACCCTCCGCAGGGATAACACAATTGCCAAATATGGTCAACACAAGAAAGCCTCCGGGGCGAGATTTTTGTGAGTTTTTCGTGGGGGATTTTTATTACTAATAAATTTGACACCCACGTATATTAGCTCTCTTTCCAGTAAGTCAAGACACCGCGGGCTCAACGCGAGGACCCTGGTTCGAATCCGAGATGAGGACGGCATCTCTTTTTCTCCTAAACAAAAATAGCTCTAGATTGAGCTAATATATGGGGGTGTCAAATTTATGAGTAATGAAAAAAATCCCTCACGGAAAACTCACAAAAAACTCTCCCCGATGGCTTTGTGTGTTTTCTTCGGCTGGATTTTTTGATTACCTCTTCGTCAACGTAAATATTGGTTACACTGGGGTGACGAGGTTACTACCGCTGATTGTGTGTAGGTCGCTACATCCACGGACTCCACACGTGAAAGCAGGGATGGCACACGTATTAAAACATAACAATAGGTTTTATTGGATGGGTTAAAACATAGGTTATTCAGACGTTGTATACAAGCCGATCGATTAATAGAGTTACGGCGCTGGATGCATCAATGTCCGTTTGCCTCGGTCAGCAGCAGCCGACCGAGAAGCGATATACCTTAGGCCTGCTCTATCTACTGAGCTATATTAAACTGGAGTGCAGACTGACCGTGCCGTTTTCGAAGGACCGCATCACTCCTTTATTTATACGCATTAGGCAAACAACCAGTTAAGTAAACGAACAGTTTCAATGGGACTTGTGATGTTAACGGATACTTTTAAGGGTAAAAACTAAAGGAGCTATCTCATGTTAAGTTAATGTAAATCAAAGAAATAACGCAGGACATTTAGTAAAAATGTCTTTTATCATCAAATTGTCTTAAGAAATAAGGATAATTTGAGTTTTTGCTGGGAACTTACTCGGTCCAAACCAGAGAACAGGGGTCATTCAAGTATTACGTGAGCATCTTTCGGGGGAGGGGGGGGATGCGTTTAGATTTGTTAATTTTTCCTGACAACCAGGAGGCGGAGATCTGAATCATGATACCATTATATATATTTAATCTAAGTTAAATATTTAATTATTTAAACCAGTAGATCTCAAATATTTTTCGCTCAGAGACCCCCTTCTAGGCTCCACACGCCCCCCCTTTAAATTCTTATATATATATACAGTAAAACCTCCCAAGGCGGCCACCGCCGGTTCAGTGAAAAAGCGTTCCCCCAGAGAGGTGGTCCTTGAATAGAGGTAAATTTAGTCTATGTGGGGGCAAAATCGGTTCCAAAAGATGATCGTTACGGGAGGTAGTCGGTAAGAGAGGTTTTATTGTGTAATGAATGTATTTTTGATAAATGCATTTATCAAATAAAATCTATATATTTATTAGACACTATTTTGCTTATAGCGTTCGGCATGCTTATTTGCGTTCAGCATTCGGATATACAAATCGTTATGAATAGAACTGCAATCGAGGCAAAGTAAAGTTTCGTCGGTAAGAGGTTTAACAGCCATATTTTCAATAATTTATTTATTCTTTCTTTCTTTTTATTGCATTAACAATGCCCGAGGTTAAGAATTCACGTTTAATTTAAGGATGCAATACTTTTGTATATACTACTACTGCTACTACAATACTACTGTTTTATACATTACGTAATATGTGTGCTCTTTTTTAGCTTTGAAAATTGTAAGTTCAACTTTCATATGCTGTATATATGTGGGTGGGGGGAATTTTTTGTCACTTTATAAACTAATTGACCGATCAAGGTCAAATTAATCTGATTTAATACTTTTGAGCTATACCCATGTATAGGATTTGGGAAGTTTTTTTTTTGGCGTGGGGGGGGTTCAAAATTTTGGGGGGATGATAAAAACACCAACATTTTCTCTTATTTTGCAGCTAAATAACTTTTTTTTTTCAAATATGGGAGTTAACCTCTGCTTTGTGTCTGGGCTCAATCAGGTCCGGAGTAACACGCTAACTACGATAAGCGTGGCAGTGGGGCGCCAGAATAAATCAGAGTAAAAATTTAAGCGAAAAAGTAAAAGAAAAAAAGAAAGAAGAAAAAATTGCATTGATAAACGAAAAAGGTCGGAGGTCAGAAGTTTGAAATCCAGAATTTCTGAAACACAAAATCTGTTCATTTTAGTGTTTTTACATATTTTTAACGCCTCTCAAATAAATGATTCATATTTCTTTTGTAAATAAAATATTAATAAATACCTGATAAATTGAACACTGGTTAAAATTATGTAGGTGCACATACTTATAACCAAACTAGCCAGATTAGCGATCAAAATTGTCATTCTCGCGATAACGGTGGAAAAAGAACAAGCCCCAAACGCGGAAGGCAGTGGGAATAAGCAGTGTCTAGATTTTCTGTTCCTTAAATGCTTCTTACAGACTGAGTGTTTTATTTCTGCTGGAAATTGTTCTTAGCAACAGTCCCGAAAGAATTGCTCAGCAGTTTTGTATCAACCCTTCTATAAACAATGGAGGAGTTTATCAAAAGCACTTCATACACATGAAATAAGTCTTACCCATATGAAGTGCATAAAGATGTGGCACGACTTTAAGTATAGTCTAGGAAATAAGATGACGCTTGATTCACATAATCAAAAGTTATATGAACTTGAAAAGAAACATTGGTCAGATGTCATTGAAAGGCTTATAGAAATAATACTTTTTTTTTCAAATTTCTTCTTTGGCGTTAAAGCCTTTCGCAGAAACTCGATGGGAAAGTCACATCGATGCTTTGCAACCGCTTAGGTACCAAACTTGAGAAATGTACGACCCTTCATACGAAATATATAGTGACAAAAATTACGACAAAGAAACGCGATATGATAATAGCTCGTTTTCAATGCAAATAAAAATATAATTTAAGTCAGAAACGCAAATGGAAAGACAAATGATTTTAAGTTTTTTGTTGCAATCCTTAATTATCATTAATAACGATAATAAAACGTGACGAATTTCTCAACGTGGCTTTATTTTCGCATTTGAGATTTTGAAATAGATTTGATACGTCGCGTTTCTGGACGGTCATTATAATTAAGGATCTCACCAAGTACGAAAAGTAAACAAAGCTGATCCAACAGCTTTAGGAGATATTTGCACATCAATTTCAATTTCACTTTTTTTCGTCTGCAACCAGCATCGCGAGAATCTATTTTTTAAACCAAATGCCAATTTCAAAGCCAAGAGATATATTTGACATAAATTTTAGAAAGAGAAAACTTAATTAAAAACAATCCAACTAAATACAAGGGGGACTTTTCATTGAAATGTGTCGCCTTGAAAGAAAAAAAAAAGTTTAATATGTACTTCGTTTAGAATTTATTTAAGGAGCTATGTTTTCTCCGCAAAAAGTAAAAGAAAACGATTTATAAAAGGCGTAAATTTTAAAGGCTTTTACTTTTGTTGAGAGACAGAGAAAATATAAGTCGTTTTTTTTAATGTCTTTATGGTTATTGCCTTATTTTTTTAAGTAGACAATTATAAATTTGATTATAGTAAAAATAAAATTTTCAGATGAGCTTTAGGTTATATACAATACGAATTCTATCCAATTATTTAAAATAAGAATTCTACTCAATTATTTACAATACGAATTCTATCCAATTATATACAACACGAATTCTATCGAATTATATACAATGGAGAAAAAGAGGATTCGTCCCCGACCTAGATTCAAACTAGGGTCTCTCCCTTGAGTCCGGAGCGCCTTAATCGCTAGGGCATTGAGGAAAGGAAGGAAGCCTCATTTCTCCGTATATCATCATCATCATATTCAACCATTATCTATCCACTGCTGGATGAAGGTCTCTCCAAATGCTTTCCACACAAGTCTATCCTGAGCAATTCGCTTCCACGTCACCCCAACCTGTTTTCTTATTTCATCCACCCATCTAGTTTGAGGACGTTTTCTAGGTCTTCGGTGGTCTCTTGGAATCCAGTTCAGAATTTCTGTTGTCCATCGTTGATCAGTTCTTCTTGCAATATGCCCAGCCCATCGCCATTTCAGCCCTTTTACTTTAACAATGATGTCCTCTACTCTAGTTTGCTCTCTCACCCAAGTGTTTCTTTTTCGATCTCTCCTAGTTATTCCAAGCATGCACCTCTCCATGCTCCTTTGCGTTGTCTGTAACTTTCGTATTGCTCCAACTGTTAGACTCCATGTCTCTGATCCATAAGAGAGGACTGGCAATACACACTGGTTGAAGACCTTTCTTTTTAGACACAAAGGCAATTTCCCCTTCAGGATAAAACTGTTTCTTCCAAATGCACTCCAGCCAAGTTTAATACGTCTGTTGAGTTCTTTCATAATGTTGCCATCCATTGAAATCAGCTGGCCAAGGTAAATATATGAATCAGCAATTTCTAGCTCAGTGTTGTCAACTTGTATTTTTGTTTCCTCTACAAAATTATTGAACATGATCTTAGTTTTTTGTAGGTTCATCTTGAGTCCAACTTCTTTACTTCTAGTTGAGAGCTCCTGTACCATGTCTTGGAGTTCTGATGGGTTCGTTGAAAAAATAACAATGTCATCAGCAAACCGCAAATGATTTAAATATTCACCATTTATTTTTATTCCCTTCTTATTCCAATTTATCTGCTGAAAAATCATCTGTAAAGCTGAAGTAAAAAGTTTTGGAGAAATGGTATCTCCCTGCCTCACACCTTTACCAATTTTAATAGTTTTGGTATCTTTATGTAACCGAAATTTTGCACTTGCATTTTTATACACACGTTTCAATATGTCAATGTACACATCCTCGATGTCTGTTGATCTTAAAGAGTTGATGACTGCTGATGTTTTAATAGAGTCAAAGGCCTTCTCATAGTCAATAAATGCAACACACAATGGAAGTTCATATTCATGTGTTCTTTCAATTAATTCTCTTAATACTTGAATATGGTCCACTGTACTGAATCCACTTCGAAATCCAGCTTGTTCTCTTGGTTGAGCTGCATCTAATTTTTTCTGCAGGCGATGTGTTAGCACTTTTGTGAAGATTTTATAAATAGCAGGTAACAAGCTAATTGGTCGGTAATTTTTCAAATCCTCTTTATCACCTTTTTTATGCAAAAGAATTACTGTTGCAGAATCCCATTGGTTTGGTATGTTACCGCTGTTAAGACATTTGGTAAAGAATTTTGCAAGTATGTCTTCTACATATTCTCCAGCTTCTTTTAGGATATCTAATGTAATACCATCATCACCAGGGGCTCTTCCTTTCTTCATACTTTTTATTGCAAATGAAACTTCTTCTTTTAAGATTTTAGGAGCTGTTCCTTCGACTATCTCAATGTCTTCGTTTAATCCACTGTTACTTTCGTATAGATTTTTGTAGAATTCTTCAACTCTTCTAAGTATTTCTTCCCTGTTTCTTGTTGCCGTGCCATCCTCTCCTTTTAATGCAATGATGTGTTTCTTCCCAATAGACAAACTCCCTTTAACAACCCTAAGGCTCTTGTTGCTTTCAATGGCCTTCCTTACTAACTCACAATTGAATTTTCTTATATCTTCTTTCATGTTTTTGCGCAAAGTTTTGCAAAGTTCTACATACTCGATCTTGCGACTGGTATTTTGATTGTCCACCTTCATAAGTCTTCGCCTTTTCATGAGTTGTTTCGTCTTCTCAGAAATAATTATAATAAATTATAATTTGCTATTCTGCTTTTTACATATTACATCACCAATTTCCTCAGCAGTTTCAAATTAACCATGTTTTCATTTGCTTCTGAGATGTCAACTTCTTCAATAAGTCCTGCCAGTGCAGAAAAGCGATTTTTTAATTCCAACTTGAATGCCTCAGTATTTTCTTTTAATTTCTTTAAATCCACCCTCTTACATACTTGTTTCCTAATGAGCTTCTGCCTTTCTAGTTTAGTATTTAAGTGCATTTTACATCTCACCATTCGATGATCAATTCCAATATTAAGTATGTTCAATACGCAGCAATCTTCAATAATTGATTTCTTGTTTGCCGGCATATAGTCAATTTCGCTGGTTTCTCCATTGGGGTGTTTCCATGTCCATTTTCTTTGTAGTTTCTTCTTAAAAAATGAATTCATGATGCTAAGATTTTCAGCTTCGGCAAATTCTACGAGTTGATCGCCACGTTCATTCCTTTCCCCGTATCCGTATTTATCAACCGATGTCCCTCCTTGTTCCTGTTGTCCAATTCTTGCATTAAAATCTCCCATGATAAGCTTGATGTGTTGTTTCCCCTTGGTATGTAGCTGTTTGATTTCTTCATAGAATTCCTCAACCTCTTCGTCGGTATGGCTTGATGTTGGTGCATATGCCTGTACTATCTGAAGTTGGTATCGCTGGGTTAGTTGAACAACGAACCTCGATGCTCGA
>QLNU02004803.1:8096-28257 GCA_006491805.2 Dysdera silvatica | reverse complement strand
CAGTCCCACATAACTGTCCTGGCATAACCCTCGTCGATAAATCGAATAAGACCACGTACTTAATCGACATAGCAGTACCCAACACCAATGACATACAGACAATCTACACAACGAAAATCACCAAGTACCAAGATCTCAGACATGAAGTACGAGATATATGGGGTATGGAAAGATCTTCATCATCCCGTTAGTCATCTCAGCAACAGGGATAGTACCAAAAACGCTTGCGACGAATTTGGAGACACTCAACATTGACCCAAACACCTACATTGAAATACAAAAAGCCACAATCCTAAACACGTGTCACATTGTCAGGAAGTTTCTAGACATGGCACATTAAGAAGTGATGTAAAAAGAGGCTTGGGAACATGGCGCTCCGCCCATCCCAAAGCCTGTTACCGCAAAGAATCGGCAAGGAAAGCTTTATATATATATATATATATATATATCATCATCATCATCATATTCAACCATTATCTATCCACTGCTGGATGAAGGTCTCTCCAAATGCTTTCCACACAAGTCTATCCTGGGCCATTCGTTTCCACGTCACCCCAACCTGTTTTCTTATTTCATCCACCCATCTAGTTTGAGGACGTTTTCTAGGTCTTCGGTGGTCTCTTGGAATCCAGTTCAGAATTTCTGTTGTCCATCGTTGATCAGTTCTTCTTGCAATATGCCCAGCCCATCGCCATTTCAGCCCTTTTACTTTAACAATGATGTCCTCTACTCTAGTTTGCTCTCTCACCCAAGTGTTTCTTTTTCGATCTCTCCTAGTTATTCCAAGCATGCACCTCTCCATGCTCCTTTGCGTTGTCTGTAACTTTCGTATTGCTCCAACTGTTAGACTCCATGTCTCTGATCCATAAGAGAGGACTGGCAATACACACTGGTTGAAGACCTTTCTTTTTAGACACAAAGGCAATTTCCCCTTCAGGATAAAACTGTTTCTTCCAAATGCACTCCAGCCAAGTTTAATACGTCTGTTGAGTTCTTTCATAATGTTGCCATCCATTGAAATCAGCTGGCCAAGGTAAATATATGAATCAGCAATTTCTAGCTCAATGTTGTCAACTTGTATTTTTGTTTCCTCTACGAAATTATTGAACATGATCTTAGTTTTTTGTAGGTTCATCTTGAGTCCAACTTCTTTACTTCTAGTTGAGAGCTCCTGTACCATGTCTTGGAGTTCTGATGGGTTCGTTGAAAAAATAACAATGTCATCAGCAAACCGCAAATGATTTAAATATTCACCATTTATTTTTATTCCCTTGTTATTCCAATTTATCTGCTGAAAAATCATCTGTAAAGCTGAAGTAAAAAGTTTTGGAGAAATGGTATCTCCCTGCCTCACCCCTTTGCCAAGTTTGATAGTTTTGGTATCTTTATGTAACCGAAATTTTGCACTTGCATTTTTATACACACGTTTCACCATGTCAATGTACACATCCTCAATGTCTGTTGATCTTAAAGAGTTGATGACTGCTGATGTTTTAATAGAGTCAAAGGCCTTCTCATAGTCAATAAATGCAACACACAATGGAAGTTCATATTCATGTGTTCTTTCAATTAATTCTCTTAATACTTGAATATGGTCCACTGTACTGAATCCACTTCGAAATCCAGCTTGTTCTCTTGGTTGAGCTGCATCTAATTTTTTCTGCAGGCGATGTGTTAGCACTTTTGTGAAGATTTTATAAATAGCAGGTAACAAGCTAATTGGTCGGTAATTTTTCAAATCCTCTTTATCACCTTTTTTATGCAAAAGAATTACTGTTGCAGAATCCCATTGGTTTGGTATGTTACCGCTGTTAAGACATTTGGTAAAGAATTTTGCAAGTATGTCTTCTACATATTCTCCAGCTTCTTTTAGGATATCTAATGTAATACCATCATCACCAGGGGCTCTTCCTTTCTTCATACTTTTTATTGCAAATGAAACTTCTTCTTTTAAGATTTTAGGAGCTGTTCCTTCGACTATCTCAGAGTCTTCGTTTAATCCACTGTTACTTTCGTATAGATTTTTGTAGAATTCTTCAACTCTTCTAAGTATTTCTTCCCTATTTCTTGTTACGGTGCCATCCTCTCCTTTTAATGCAATGATGTGTTTCTTCCCAACAGATAAACTTCCTTTAACAACCCTAAGGCTCTTGTTATTTTCAATGGCTTTCCTTACTAGCTCACAGTTGAATTTTCTTATGTCTTCTTTCATGCTTTTGCGCAGAGTTTTACAAAGTTCTATGTACTCAATCCTGGAACTGGTATTTCGATTGTCCACCTTCATATCTCTTCGCCTTTTCATGAGCTGTTTCGTCTTCTCAGATAATTTGCTATTGTGCTTTTTACAGGTTACACCACCAATTTCCCCAGCAGTTTCAACTATTGTCTTAACAATGTTTTCATTTGCTTCTGAGATATCAATTTCTTCAATAAGTCCTTCCAGTGCAGAAAAGCGATTTTTTAATTCCAACTTGAATGCCTCGGTATTTTCTTTTAATTTCTTTAAATCCACCCTCTTACTTACTTGTTTCCTAATGAGCTTCTGCCTTTCTAGTTTAGTATTTAAGTGCATTTTACATTATATATATATATGAATTTGGATGTGGCATTGGTTTCCCTTTTGTTATTTAGGTTTTATATTACATTTAGCATTATTCTCTCTATAGTAAGGTTAAGATAATACATAGAATTATTGGAAAATACCAGGAGTAAAAGGAGAAAAAATAAGATGAAAGGCGAGCAATGAATGAAACGGCAAATGGCATTGAGGACTAGTCAGATGGTTATAATCTTTTTCGTCACTGCCACAGTCATGGGAAAATTAGTTACGATACATGGAAAGTAAGGATAGGCAAAATATCATCATTTGTTATATACATATATATTTCTTTGGTATCTTCTTGTAGAAGAATATATTAACTGAAATCGGAAAAATTGTAAAAGGATTACAGTAATATAGACGATGTTTACAAAATATTTGTATATCCCGTTGCTGCAATGTATTGATTTGAATTAGGGGATCACATTTATCGGAACCAACAAAAACCCCACAACTATCATATTATATTATAAAAAAGAATTTTTTTACGTTTTTGCCCTCCACCCAACCAAAAATCATAGGTGGGCTATTGATCAGAAGTGAAATAAGAAATTATAGAAAAGAAAAATCATGGAAATGCTTACCAGCGTTCTGGAGAATAAGTGTTAATTGTAATAAACCTAAGACACAAGTGCGTACTTAATTACTACTTTGAAAAGGAATCTTTGATGTTTATTTTGGGTTTTCTTGAAAGTTGGCATTTAACATTGCCTTTTGATTTCTTCAAATGCATCGAAAAATTCACCGTTGACGTCAAAACGCAGTAAATCCTTCCTTACATACTGTAAATCAGCATTTGCTTGAATTGAATGAAATCAATTGAAGTTGATTTTCTAACTGCAGAAATTTGCAGTTAGAATTTTGCAGTTAGAAATTTGCAGAAAACTGCAAAAGTAATTCTACTTGCAGTTACAGGCTAATGACGAAAAGTTAAAATTAAATCGAGGAAAATATGACACTGAACTCAATGCAACTCAATCCAAACCAATAAAAAAAATCGTTAAATCTATGATATTATTAAATCGGGTATCGTTAAATCAAAGGTAGACTGCATGTGTGAAAATGCTACTCTTTCTTTTTTCCTTTAATAAAACTCAAATTCACAATTTACACCTATTATAATTCCATGAAATCTAAACATAATAAAAAATATGATGCTCAGTTGATTATAGATGATCACATTGAAAGGCAGTTGACTGAATTTCATTTAAAACAGTAGAATTAGTAGTAATTTTGACCCTTTTCGCCTTATTATTCCTTGTAGCTGTTTGATTTTTATAATCGTTTGGGGAAGGTTTCCTTTTTTAACTGTGGAGTAGTATGTGGAGGCGGCGTCATAAAGAGGATAATGTAACAAAATCATTCCTTGTATTTTTGGAAGCTATTAAAAAAAATTTTCCCACCTCAAACAGCGGATAAACAAAATTAAAGGTGAGCTAACTCAAAAGCGGGAACAGTGCATAATAAAGGCTTGTTGCCAAGCCGGTCGCCAAAATTCTTCGTATACTCCAAAAATGAGGTGAAGGAAATCTCTTGGCCACAAGCTTACCGTAGCGTAATTAGAGCATCCGTGTCATTTTGGAACATTGCCAGAAAGACAATGATATAAAGCGGCCATTAATTTCCAATGCTGAAACACAGAGGTAAATCTGACATGCCGTTTACGGTGTTTTTGGGCCCTGTAATTGTCCTGAATCAGTATTTTCCTGTAAAATTCTTAATAGGAAAGAAAGTGTTCTGCACTCACGACTCTCTACCCCTAAAGCAAAAGTAACCCTCCAAACGTTATTGCGCCACAGCAAAACCCAAGAAGGAAGTTGATACAATTGGCGACGGAAGCTAGCCTTTAATCTGCACTGACACCTCAAAAGTAAATGTTATGTTAATAAGTATTGTAAACTAGTGGTGAATTTTCACCAGTTATTATGGTGTCAAAATATTTGTGGATTAACAAAAATTACCTTTTTCAAAATGACGGAATTGCGATGGGCATATGCGTTCGTTATAACGGTGAGTTCAGAAAAGTCATACGAAGTTGAATTTAAAGTAGAGAAAAAACCCGACGTTGAACTTAAATTACAGAAAAAAAAACCTAAGTTAATTTTAAATTAGAGTAAAACGAAATTGAATTTAAATTAAAATTAAAAAAAAAACAACAGAAATTGGTGACAGTACAGAACACGTTACCGAAAACTCGCTCTATCCCCTTGAAATCGCTGAAACTGCACCAGATGGGGTTACCACGTGACAGAGTATAACGTCACGTATGTATGTGTGATCGAACGGGGAGTGATACGTGACGCCATTTTGTGTTGACTTCCCGTTCTATGTCGTCTTGTTTTGCAGCGAAAATATCTGAGCGTTGTAATCTTAGTTTTTTTTATGGATAGTATAGGTAGTATAGGAAAGATTAGTGTGATTGAGAGGGTAATGAAATAGAGGTTAATTATGTGGGAGTATGAGTGTCCAAAGTACAAGGCGGCATTAAATTTCAGTGGGTGTTTGGAAGCAGGGCTGGTGCATGCAAATTTGCCGCCTTAGACGAATGACGTGTGCGCCCCGCCCCTCGTAAAAAAATTTACACCCCAATACATCTTGTAACTATTGAAAAGTGAAAAAAATAGAGCACATTCCTCCCTCACACTATAGTTCCGGTTAAAACAAAGTATGATAATCACAGCTTATCTCATAACATACAAATAAATGATTAAAAGCAAAAAAATCTGGTATTATCGTAATTTTCAATGCTTGTAATGATGTACAAACATATCAAAAATAAAAGAGAATCCTCCAAGCCTCTAGTGCGGCATCGGTACCACTCGCACCACTAAAAGGCGTATAAGTAACGGGAAAATGTTATTCAGAGTTACGTAAATTGGTTAGAGGAAAATGTGTTAATGTAAAAAAAGCAAGAAGTTAACGATGTGGAAAAAAACGGATAAGAGAGACATACATACAGAAGGGTAAATATTAGTGAAGGCATTCAATCGAAAACAGGGTTGATTCTAAGTCCAAACCAGAGTCCCTGAATATACCAGAAAATTCCCTGAAAAGCTATGTAATATTTTTGTAAAGACACTGATTTCCGAAGAAATATAAAAAAGTATAAGAAACAAAGCAAAATTTTTGTAATTTTTAAAAAAAAAATCCCGGAAGAGGCAAATTGAAACTCCTGAAATTTACAGAAATACCGGAACATAATCACCCCTGCGAAAATAATCCATTCAGTTCCATTTATTTATTATCAAGTTTATCTCAATCATCGAAAAGTACCTTAAAAAATATCTGCCACGGTGCCGCCCTAGACGGCCGCCTAGTTCGCCTATGGATCAATCCATCTCAAGTGATCCAATTATAAAAATCCTAGTTGCTCGACCATTTTTAAAAAAAATTATTTTTCGTCAGTTATTAGCCATATGTACCAATAGTTCAAAACCACTAAAATTTTTTCTTTACTCACTTCCGTTTAAAAATGGCAGCCATCTTTAAACCATAAGTAACAGGGATTTCCGTGTTCATAGGTATTTACGCAATTGCGAATATCTTCAGATTGGGAGGCAGTAGAGCTTTGAAACAAAAATTCACTGTTCTGAATAAAGTTTGGGCTGCAATTTTTATCTGATATTAATTACCTTATTTAATTAATAATAATTAATAAGTTTTTTGGGGCGAAAAATGGGGCTCAACTAGAGCAAAATATTTGAAAATTTTCGATTTTGTCAGAGTCGATATCTCAGCTTGGAAAGAAAGTTGAGATTTTCATTTTTTGTACACGACACGTATATATTAGTACTTTATTCTGAAATCAATCTTAAATCTGATATTTAAATTCTGCGTTTTTTTATGATACTTTGAAAATGAGGTTTTACTAAGATTTTACGAAATTTAGGCTGAAATATCTCTGGTGAGCAAAATAGGAAAAATCTAATTTTTGGCACGTCAAGTTCTATATAAGACTAAGCTACTGTGAAAATTTCAAGTTTGAGATTGAAGTGTAACTAGAGTTATGCGTAGTAGAAATTCCAAGATCAATGCAATTTCGGCAGTCGAAAAGTAAGATTCACTCTACCGTAAAAATCCAAGTAAAAGTTACATTTCGTTGAAACTTTGTGGCAACAATAAATACATTTGTCTATAGAAGTGCAATAGCAGCGTTGATGTATCAGCATTAGTTCGATTGCTAATCAGTCATAAACATGCCCCGGCAGCTGGAGTTGCATCCAAATTTTAAGTCTGTAGAGTTGTTAGTTTTTTTGTGGACAAAAGGTTGCAAATTGCACGGAAAATTTTTGGCAGTTGCACGAAGTGTACGGTGATAAGGTAGTATCCTGTCCAGCTATCGGAAAATGGATGCGCATGTTCGAGAACGACCGTACAAATTGAGTGGAAACATTCCATTTCGCCAGAAGAGTGAAGCAAGAAATGAAGTTTCATTCTTCAAAAGAAAATAACTGGGTCGAAAACATAGAATAATATTTTGCTAACATCAAAGTACCATTCAAAAGCTACATTTAGACATAATCCCCTCCTTTATTTAAACGTTTGTCGAGGCGTGGCACTTGATGCAACTCCAACTGCCGGGGCATGTTTATGACTGATTAGCAATCGAACTAATGCTGATATGTCAACGCCGCTATTGCACGTGCTATAGACAAATATCTTTATTGTTGCCACAAAGTTTCAACAAAATATAACTTTTACTTAGATCTTTACGGAGAAATGAATCTAACTTATTGACTGACGAAATTGCATTGATCTTGGAATTTTTATCACGCATAACTCTGGTCACACTTTAATCTCAAACTTGAAATTTTCATGGCAGCTTAATATTATATAGAACTTGCTTTATGCCAAAAATTAGATTTTTCCTATTTTGTCCACCAAAGATATTTGAACTTAAATTTCTTAAAATCTTGGGAAAACCTCATTTTCAGTATCATAAAATACGTAGAATTTAAATATCAGACTTTTAGAATACAAATTTTATTTCCATGCTAAATTTACATTTCAGTGCACGAAGGAAGCATAGCAAAACAAGTGTTATTCCAGTTCCCGTTATGGCCAGTATGACCATTATATTTTTGATTTTCTACTAAGTAAATTCTTAATTTCCTTTTAACTTCACTTTTTCTTTCACAATTTTTTATATGATCTGGTAATTTATTCTATTTATCGATTCCATAATAATTTATATTGTTTTCTTCTATGTTTGTTCTTATTTTTTCTGTTTTTAAAGTATTACCTGACCTTGTATTTCTTGTATTTGAATTTTTGGTCTATATTTATAGTTCCGTCATATTTACCTGTTTTAATTCTTAAGTATATCATTATTATATATGCGTGTATTTCTTTTGAACTCATTATATTATTTTCTAGTTTTATTTGTTTTATATTTTTGTTAGTTTTGTATCCTATTCTTTTTAATAATCTATCAATTATTGATTGTAATTTTTTTAGATTAACCTTGTTTACCCTACTCCACACACTATTTCCATAAATTATGTGACTATGTATCAATAAATAGTATAGCGTTATTTTACAGTGGTAAAGTATTAAGTCATTTAACCTTATAATTATACCTGCATTTTTTCTTATTTTTTTACAAATTTCCTTTATGTGTTTGTTCCAAGTTAGGTGCTCGTTTATTTCAATTCCTAGAAACTTTATTTCATTTGTTCTACCTATAATTTTATTGTCTAATTTCAATGTTTCCTCAATATCGATTTTTTTTGTTTATATTATGAAGTATATTTATTTTTGTCAGTATTTAAAATTAGACCATTTTCCTTAAACCATTTTCCCAAATTTAGTAATTTGTTTCTTGCCGTTTCATATAAATACTGTTTTTTGTTCTCCAAAAATCAGTCCAATATCATCAGCAAATAGATTTATGTCACTATCTAATTCTACTATATCGTTTATGTATAGAATGAATAATAGTTGGCCAAGTATTGACCCCTGAAGGACCCGGTAATTAGTTTGTAGTTCTTGTAAACAGCTATTTTCAATTTTTACAATTTGTTTTTATCCTTCAAATAACTTTCTATTAATTTGTATATATTTCCACGGATACCACATTCTTCTAGTTTATTGAGGAGGAGTATCCCTCTATCTAAGACATCAAAGGCCTTACTCAGATCAAAATATAATCCCATTACAAATTCTTTATTTTCAATTTTTTTCCTGTATTTTATTTATAGTTTTCATCAGTATATCTTCTGTAGTTTTACCTTTTCTAGATCCATACTGATTTTTATTTAGAATTTTATTCTTTTCTATAAAGTTTATTAGTTTATTATATAATAGTTTTTCAAATACTTTTGAAAAGATTGGTAAGATCGATATTGGTCTGTAGTTATTTCTGTTTTTTCCCCTTCTTATACATAGGTATAACCTTAGCTATTTTCATTTCCTTTGGTATATTGCTTGTTTTAATTATTGATTGATATATTTCGAATAGTGGTTTTGTCAGTTCGTTAGCACACTTTTTTATTATTTTAGGTTTAAGTCCTTCATATCCTTCAGATTTGTTTTCTTTTATTTTTTCTAATTCTTTTTTTATTTCATTTTGAGTGAATGTTCCTAAATACATACTGTTAACTACGGACTGTGGTAAATTATTAAATTCGTTTTGTCCTGTATCTCTCTCATTTATAATATTTTTTGCTATGTTTATGAAAAAATCATTTAGTGCATCTGCAACCTCTGTTTCATCCGTTATGTCTGCCATGTTTAATTGTAAAGTGATTTTTCTATTTAAATTGTTTTGTCCTTTCCCAACAATTTATTAATGCTTTTCCATTGCGACTTAGTATCCTTATTTAACAGATTATCATTAAAGTAAGCTACTTTTTTGTTCAGTATTATTTTATTTAATTTGTTTCTTTTTTTTATAAATTCTTTCCAGTTTGATTTTGTACGTTTTTTGATAAATTTTTTATATGCTTTATTTGTTTATTTATCCAGTTTTTTACAATTTTATCAAACCACGGCTTCAAACAACAATGTCAATCAATCAACGTTTATTGGCGTAGTGATACCAACGCCGATGGTATGGCGTGATTAGATGGTGAAACGTTCGAAAGAAAATAAATATTTCTGCCTTCGGTGGGACCTGAACCCACGACCTTCCACTTGCCGGGCGGAGGCTCTCCCTACTGAGCTACGAAGGACAACACATACTCTCTTTACGAACGTATATATATTGTTGCCAGTTATTTCGCAGAATGGTGTAGTACATCGACTACTATTTAAACCAAATTGCAAAGAAACTGGTATTAAATTTATCGAAAAGCCCGTTGTGGCATATGCATATATTTTATATAAATCGAACACTACGCTGATTAAATCAACTAATGTCAAACAATCAACGTTTATTGGCGTAGTGATACCGAGGCCGATGGTATGGCGTAATTAGATGGTGAAACGTTCGAAAGAAAATAAATATTTCGGTCGTGGGTTCAGGCCCCACCGAAGGCAGAAATATTTATTTTCTTTCGAACGTTTCACCATCTAATCACGCCATACCATCGGCGTCGGTATCACTACGCCAATAAACGTTGATGGATTGACATTGTTGTTTGATTTAATCTGCGTAGTGTTCGATTTATATAAAATAAATACATATGCTGCAACGTGCATTTCGATCAATTTAATACCAGTCTCTTTGCAATTTGGTTTAAATAGTAGTCTATGTACTACACCATTCTGCGAAATAACTGGCAACAATATATATACGTTCGTAAAGAGATTATATATTGTCCTTCGTAGCTCAGTGGGTAGAGCCTCCGCCCGGCAAGTGGAAGGTCGTGGGTTCAGGTCCCACCGAAGGCAGAAATATTTATTTTCTTTCGAACGTTTCACCATCTAATCACGCCATACCATCGGCGTTGGTATCACTACGCCAATAAACGTTGATTGATATTGTTGTTTGATTTAATCTGCGTAGTGTTCGATTTATATAAAATGGATACAACCACGGCTTTTTTTGTTTTTTTATTACTCTTTCTTCTTTGAAACAGATGTTGTAATGAGTTTTTATAATTTTTATAAATGTACCATATATTTTTTCCACATCAGTGTTGAGACCCTCCAAGACTTTCCAATCTGTGTTCTGCAACGTTGCTTTAAATTTGTCCATATTTTACTTAGAGTAATTTCTAATTTTTCTTGCAGTTTGTTTAACTTTAGTGTTGCTTGTTAATCTTATTAATATTGGCTTATGATCACTTACATGTATCTCCAATATAGTTAGGTCCATTGGTATATTTGTAAAACGTAAGTGAATAGTACTGCTTGAATTTAATGCTATTCTTGTGGGTTGTAACAATTTGTTTTCATATCCCATGGATTCCAGTAAGTCCAATAGCTTATCCTTATCTCGACTTTCATTATCTATATTAATATTAAAGTCACCAATTATCATTAACTTTTTTTATTTATGTTTTGAATGTAATTTATTTTGTTCTCTAGTATACTTAAGAATAAATCTGTGTCTCCTGAGGGTGGTCTATATAGTGCCATGATTATATTATCACCTGTTTCTGCCCCTATTATTTCAATATTTTCCCCCAAATATTCTATTGCATCTAGAATTTTTAAAGTCATGTTTATTTTAGAGTATATAATAATACCTCCCCCTCTTCGAGTTTTCCTATATATAGCATTTTCGTTATATCTATTTAGACTTGTTTCACAATCATCTTTTTTCCAGGTCTCCGTAATTATGACGATTTCAGGATCCTGTTGTTGTTCGACGATATTTTCAATTATATCTATTTTATTATTTATGCTCTGTGCATTCATATAAAGTATCTTTATATTGGCATTTATTTCTTGTGTCATTATGTCCGGTTTTTGTTTTGTCTTATTTTGTTTGTCTCTTTTTTTCTCAGTTTTTTTGCTTTTGTTTCTTGGATAGCCGTTAATCATTTTAAGTCTTTTATGTCTTGTAATCCCTGGATATCATAAATAGTTGAGTTTTCATTTTCTCTTAATTTTATTTTCCCATTCGTGGTCCAAACGTATTTTCAGTTGTTTTCTCTTTTGAATTTTAAACTTCATTTAATAAGTATTTGTTCCAACTGGTTAAATGTTCATTGAAGAAAATTTTTTCACGTCCATCGTATCCTAGTTTGTTTATTGTAATCCCATTTTTCCTTTTGTTCCAAAACTCGTTTTTTTGACACTGGTGAATCTGACTATTATATTTGTGTTTTTTTTCTTCTGATAATCTATGAATGCTTTGTATATCGTAATCCCATACTTCGATGTCTAATTCTTTACCGATTTTTTTCTACGATTTCTTCACAATTTTAGTCTTGTTTCTCAGGGATACCATCAACAATAATGTTGTTTCGTCTTATGTATTGATCAATTCTATTTAGATCTGAATACATATCCTGGTTTTCTACTCCCATGTTTCCCAATTCGTGATCTTTATCCTCCATCCAATCCTCTGCCTGTCGGCTTAACCTGTCCACATTCTGTTTAATCTCTGTTATAGCACGCTTGTTCCTCTTGTTTTCTTCCAATATAATTCCAAACTCTTTCGTTATTTCTCCAAACGCAGATCGCATTTCCTTTATTGATGAATTCATGCCATCAATTATCTCAATCAATTCGTTTTGTCTTTTTTCTCTTCTACCTCCCTCTTCTTTTATTATTTTCCTTAATTCCCCCAGTTCTTCCAACATTCTTGCATGTCTTTCCTGAATCTCGCACTCCTGTTTCTTTCTCAGTCTCTCTTCAAATCTTAAATTTCTCTGGCCTTTAGATTGCATTTATATCATTATGATTTTTAGTTCTGGTTTCTGATTTCATTTATATCAATCACCATACTAATTTTATATATGTGTGAAGCAAGCAAACATTGTACTATAGTTCTAACATTACGATGTTTTCCCGAAAGTCGAGAACCCAGATAAACGCCAAATCCGCCAAATTAGCACAATTTCCGCTGGCGCAGCACCACCTCCGAATCCCGGAAGGAAGGAAGCGAAAAACTCCAGTAAACAGATGGCAACACTGTTCACAAGATGGCGGTATCTATATATCGTTTACAAATTATAAATATTGCCAAATATAAATTCTTTGCCGATTTCAATGAAACTGGAGTCATTTTAAAAACAATCAATTCCGATTGAATTCAGTCCCTATTCATTCCATCAGGACGTAGCACGCTTTCAAGGGTGGTTGGAGGAGGAGGAGGAATTGTGCAAGGGTTTCATTGGGAAGGGTGACTGCCGAAAGCGGCTGAAGAAGGGCGATTGGATTGCCGACCAATACGGCACTCAAAGATGCACGTTCACGTAAAGTCGTCATTCAACGCACACCGAAACCAGCCAAGCCCGGAACGGAAGGTGTTTAGCAGCTCGAAGACGGGGGGGATCCAGGAGGTCAAACAGACCTGGTGGCGAGGCGAGGCCTAAACGGCGGCGGGCGAGAAGGAGCTCCTCCCTGAGGTAGTGGTAGGCCGGACACCGCAAGAGAATGTGTTCCAGTGTTTCGTCAGCACCTTCCTGACACTGGAGACACACAGGCGACGGGAGTTGCCTAATGCGGTGGAGGTACTTGTTGGTGAATGCACAGCCAATTCTGAAACGATGCAGCCTGGTCTGTGACCCCTTGGGAGACAATCGGAAGAAAGAAAGTACGGCGAATTTCGCACCTCGAAAAATGATCGGAAGTACCCCGAAATGTCTCTTTTTAAGAGGTTCACCATGTCATTTCGTTCAAGGGTTGTTAAGTACTTAAAAGTGCAATAGTTCACCAATTATTCGTTATTTCCAATGAACGAGAGTTTTGATGAATGACATTCGATGAAATAATTGAACAAACTTGGAAAAACAAATTAAGTATTACCGGTCAATTGACGATCACTGAGTAAACAAACTAAGTGGCGGTTCAGAAAAATGCGATCAAAAATACGCTCATAAATATATGCAATAGGATTGATTTCGGAATAAAATACCAGTATATACGTATAGTGTACAAAAACCGGAAATCTCAATTTCCTTTTCAAGTTGGGATATCGACTCTGAAAACGTCGAAATTTTTCAAATGTTCTAGTTGAGCCCCCTCCTTTTTTGCCATAAAAACTGAAATAAGGTAATCAATGTATAATAACAAAAATGTAGTACAAACTTTGTTCAGAACGGTGCTTTTTGTTTTAGAGTTCTACTGCCTTCCAATTTGAAGATATTTGTAATTGCGTAAATACCTATGAACACGGAAATCACTGTCAGTTATGGTTTAAAGATCGCTGTCATTTTTAAACGGAAGTGAGTAAAGAAAAAATATTAGTGGCTTTGAACCATTGGTACATAGGGCTAATAACTGACAAAAAATTTTAAAAATGGTCAAGCGACTCGCATTAGACCACTTCATATGGCTTGACCCCCATACGGTCGCAGCAAGCCTGTTTGGAGGAGGTGAAAGAAATTAAAATAAGTGTTTTTTGTTTGTAAGTGAATTTTGCTAAATAAAAGGTAAGCACTTACATTGAAATTTTTTTAGAAAGCGGGAAATGAAGAGAAGGATTTAACTTTTTTAGGGAGGAGAGGAGGATGGGAATGAACGGAAAGACATGGTGGGGGAAAGAGAACTCGTTTTTTATTTTTTTAGGGCTGGCGAATAGAGGGGAATGGGAGGGAAAAGAGGAAGGGAGGTTAAAAGAATCCATTGTTACTTTTTTTAGGGCCGGCGAATAGAGAGGAAGGCTCAAAGAAATAGAGGGGAAGGTGAGGGAAAAGAAGGATTAACGAAAATAACAACGGCGGCTAGTCATTGTGCCAATAGGGTTGTTCAGCGTTTTTTGAAAACGAATGAAAAATATCATCTTTGAACAATAAAATATCGCTGATTACCAATATTGAAGTGAAATTTTGAAAAAAAAAAATGATTACATTTATATTAAGAATAAAAAGTGCATGAAAAGTCCAAAAATCACGTGACCCAAAACGTTTCCTCATCGACCGTATTGCTAGTGACGTCACTTCTGCCTTTTCCGTGGCTAACAAGAAGCCGCATTCACGTTCTCGTTAGTCGTGTGTAATAGAGCTCCTCTACAGACATGCTGACCTGTCCGACATTTTGGATCGGATACATTTACACCCTGCGCAATTCCGATTACCACATTTGGCGCATTATCGCTAACGAAAGTCGTCGCAGTTTCTCTCTGAACGTGTGTTTTTTAGCGTTACAATTTTAATGTTAATGAAAGACAAAATAAAACTATTTTGTTTACTTGTTGTAGGAGTTCTGTTTTTGACAAATAGAAGATACCTAAGCCAAAAAATTAACATGAATTTTTGACTGAAGTTTGTAAAAAAGGAAAAAGAAGTGAAATTGTCAAAATCTTTAACGATTTCAGGGGTAAAAGCTATAAACAATTTTTTAAAACCTTCAATTCCAAATGTTATTGAATTCCCGATTGCATATTTTTTCAGTGCAATTTCAACATCTTATAATTTTTATTTCCAATATTTATTTATTTTTCAGTCAAATGTTTTGGTTATTATTTTTCAATCAAACGTTTTAGTTATTATTTTTCAATCAAATGTTTTGGTTATTATTTTTCAATCAAATGTTTTGGTTATTATTTTTCATTCTAAAATTCCTATAATTTTCCATTCAAACAGTCTTATTTCTATTTCTAATATTTTTTATTATCAAAAATGTTCTATTATTAAATAATAAGAGTATATGAATGAAATTCACACATTCTTATTATTGTTAAATCCAAAATTTTTATTAATTTTAACTTAAAATTTTTTATCAATTTTATTCAACATTTGATGTAAATTTTGATTTCGTGATTTTAATAAAAAGAGCAATATAAGTATTTTAATCACTTAAAACAAGTCATTTCTAAACATCAGATCTCGGCGACATTCTACTTTAAAAATCAAATTTCTCGTAAGAACTAACTTTTCATAAAATGCAATAAGCTCATCGATTTTCAATAAAATCCATTTGTTATCAAAAGTTGTCAGTGTACTGGACGTGACTGACTTATATAGGATATTGAAATAATTTATGCCTTTCTTCATCGTCATGACCCTTCGGCAGAGGTGGACTGGGCTGGCGTTCCCTCATTGGTGATAGGCTTAACGCCCTTTGAGAGGACTCAGTCGGCCCCTGGTTTCACTGTATTTATTTTTACAAGTATGTTTAAGTAGTTTAAGAATTGCATGGTGCATCCCAACACTAAAATAATTTAATATAGATCTTCTCTTACATTTCTATAATTTTTATACTGCTCAAGCTATGTATCACTAAACGTATATCGAGTTGAATAAAAATTATTACCATCATTTTCGTAATTTAATTTTTACACAAATGTGATTTTTTTTTTAGAATTTTAAAAATTAGTCAGTAATCGGTAAACATTTTCATTGTGAAAAGGCAACGATTTTTGTGTTTTTTCAATAACTGCTTTTAATTAATTAAAAATTGCGATGAAATGAAAATTATGTAGCTAAATTTTTTGAGAAGCGTTGTATGGTTAACATCATGCTTTACAATCTGGAAACACGTTATTCTCAAAACGGAAATATAATTTTTTGCTTTAATTTCATATTTAATCGTTTAAATTTTGGTAGGTATAGCAAAAAAATTGGTGCATTTTTTAAAAATATTTTTTTTTTGTAAAATCAAGTAACTCTCACATAATAAGGGAGTTAATAAATTAATATTAATTTATATAATATTAAATTAACATTCGTATTACATATTGATTATAATAAGAGACATGACGTGTACTTATGAGAGCCTCGATGATAGTGAAATCAATCCATTATTGAAATTATAAATTTTAATATTCCTCTACAAGTTTTTGGTGCAAAAATTAAATTGAACTTTTTATTCATCAACGTTAAATAGTTTAGTCCCTCTAACTTTTATAGCTAAAAATGACTTGGTTGCAGAAACCATTTTCAAAATTAACTATGCATTTCACATAAGGCAGTAGCCAGGATTTAATTTTGTGAGGTCAAAATTTTTTACAAAATAACGTTGAATAAAGATATGTCATCTTTATTGTAAAGAAGAATTATAAATACACAGTAATGGATTAAGGGCAGTGCGACCGATGTCATCGCATTTGTTCCCAAGCCAGGGAGGGGAGGCCAAAATGGTCGAAGGAGACTGAAATGTAGACAAGGCCAAATCCAATTGGATCATCTAAGCGCTTATTCTTAAATAAGTTTCAATAAAACAAGTTGATATTTTATAAGCTCCCTGAATGCAATATGTAATTATGTTTACTTCCACATGCTTTTTTTTTTTTAAATCAATAAGAACAAATTTAGGCTAATATAGAATGCATACTATGTGCGGGTTCTTCGTATGTGACTATATGACACTGAAAATAAGAAATTAGAAAGTAAAACTACATCAAAATGGATGAACTTACCTTACGGTACAGAGGACATTCCAGCTTATTGAAATTCGTATAAGGCCTTGATTTTTATATTAAAACAATTTAATTTTTGGCTCATTAGAAAAAGTACTTGTGGTTTAGTTACATGTTATTTGTTGTAAGGATTTTTGTGGACAAGAGATTTTTCAAAAATGGTATTTACAAATTACCATCACGCTGACAAGAGGTCATAAGTAACGTCGGAAATTATATTGTACAATAAATGTTATTGAAGGTATGAAAAATTCATTATTTTCTTTTGCTTCCCAAACAGACAGAATTTTTCAGTAGACCTTATATAATAAAAAGTTTTCCTCGCCCATTCTTGGCGGTAACAGGCTTTGGGACGGGCAGAGCGCCATGTTCCCAAGCCTCTTTTTACATCACTTCTTAATGTGCCATGTCTAGAAACTTCCTGACAATGTGACACGTGTTTAGGATTGTGGCTTTTTGTATTTCAATGTAGGTGTTTGGGTCAATGTTGAGTATTTCCAAATTCGTCGCAAGCGTTTTTGGTACTATCCCTGTTGCTGAGATGACTAACGGGATGATGAAGATCTTTTCCATACACCATATGTCACGTAATTCATGTCTGAGATCTTGGTACTTGGTGATTTTCGTTGTGTAGATTACCCATATGTTATTGGTGTTGGGTACTGCTATGTCGATTAAGTACGTGGTCTTATTCGATTTATCGACGAGGGTTATGTCAGGACGGTTATGTGGGACTGTCTTGTCTGTTATGATTGCTTTATCCTAGTAAAGCTTGTGTGTTTCGTTCTCATGCACGGTCTCTGGCTCATATTTGTAGTACGGGCATTTTCTGTCAGAAAGCCAGCATTCGCTGCCAATTTCTGGTGGACTATTTTCGCTACTTGATCGTGTCTATGTTTGTAGTCTGACTGCGCAAGGATCTTGCATCCTGCCATCACGTGTTGGATTGTCTCCGATGCCGCATGACAGTGTCTGCATTTGTCGCTTTCTATGTCTTTTCTCTGGATGAATTTCTGATTGTTCCTTGTTGCGATCACTTGGTCTTGGATGGCTAGCATGAATCCTTCTGTCTCTGGCTGGAGAGTGCCTTTGGCCAGCCAAGAATTTGATGCCTTCTTGTCAACGTGTGGTTGCTGTAGGTCATTGTAGTGCCTGCCATGTAATGGTTTTCCGGCCCAAGATCTTAGCTTCTGCTCATTGGCTGCCTCCAGGACACGCTCTTCGGTACTACTCAGGTTTAGTGGCGTGTAATTTGCATCTGCTTGTATTATGGCTTGGATGAGTGGCGATCGGGGACTCTTCAACTGGAAGTATTGCCTCATGCTCTGGATCTGCTTGTCATGTAAGTCTTTGAGGTCCGCTTGTCCGCGTCCTCCTTCTTCCCGGGGTAGTGTTTGCCGTTCAATTGCCGTTGCAGGGTGTAGTTGTCCGGCTCTTCTTTGGATGGTTCTCATTTTCCGCTGGAGTTGTTCTAGTTCAGTGTTGGTCCATTTGATGATCCCGAAGGAGTAGGTGAGCACTGGTACCGCATATGCGTTAATTGCTTGCGTGGTGTTCTTCCCGCTCAGTTTCGTCTTCACAATGCTTCTAAGTCTTTCTTGGAATGCTTGCGTGAGCTGGACCTTGACTTTCTTGTGCTCCTGCTGCCGTTTTTGCATTATCCCTAGGTATTTGTAGGTTTCGCCCTCGTCCAAGTTCTTCAATAGTCTCACGTCTTCGAGTTCGATGCCTGGTAAATCTTCTTTGCAATTCTTCTGTATTTTGCACTTATCGAGGCCGAATTCCATTCCTATGTCCTTGGAGAATGTCTCTGTTATACTGATGAGTTGTCGGAGTTGGGTGATTGTTGGCGCGTATAGCTTGATGTCATCTACGTACATGAGGTGGGAGACTTTATGTAGGTTTCTCTTGTCTTTCTTCAGCATGTATCCGTATTTACTTGTGTTCAGCATCCTTGACAAGGGGTTTAACGCCAAGCAGAACCACTGGGGGCTTAGTGCGTCTCCTTGAAAGATTCCGCGGCGGATGGGGATCTCGGCCGTTTCTATTTTACTGTCTGGCGTGTTTAGCTGTAACCTGGTTCTCCATTGTTTCATGCTGCTCTGTAGGAATCGGATGATTGAGGGATGCACTTTGTATATGCTGAGTATTTCAAGGAGCCACGAGTGCGGAACAGAGTCGAAAGCCTTCTTGTAGTCTATGTATGCGGTGTTGAGTTTTCGCTTTTGTTTTCTTGCTTGTTCCAGGATAACTGAGTCGATGGTAAGCTGCTCTTTACATCCCAGAGTCCCTTTCTGGCATCCCTTTTGTTCTTCCGCCATTAAGTTGTTGCTTTCGCTGTGCCGGCTTATTTTTCAGAGATGCACCCCGTGAGTATCTTGTACAGGGTGTTCAGGCACGTAATGGGTCGGTATTTCGCTGGGTTACTGGTATCCTGGTCCTTCGGTAGGAGGTAAGTTATTCCCTTGCAGAGGAATTCAGGCATTTTGCTGGGGTCTTCAATTATCGCCGTAAGTTCCTTGGCTAATGGGCCATGGGCGCTGGTAAATTTCTTGTACCAGAAGTTGTGTATGCCGTCAATACCCGGGGCTTTCCAGTTGTGCGTACGTTGGATTACCTGCTGGAGTTCCTCTATCGTGATGCCCGTATACTCCATCTCCTCTATTCCTCTCGTAGCCTCCATTTCTTGCTGAATCCAGGGGGCGCTTTTGTGCTGTACTTCATTGGACCATAGTGTCTTCCAGAAGGTCTCTATTACTGCTGGCTTTGGGGCTTCGTACTTGTCTTTGTTCGCTGGGGTCTCTCGAAGCTTCCTGTAGAAGGCCTTCTGGTTTGCTTGGAATTGCATGTTCTGTTGTTTTTTGTTGGTACAGTCTTTGTATCTTCGGAGTCTTCTGGCGTATACACCCAGTTTTTGTTTGAGGGTATCCAGATATTCGCTGATATGTTTATTGGGCTCTTCGTGTCTTGTATGGATCCTATTTCTCTTAAGGGCCATCTTCACTTTCCTCACTAATTTCTTACCCCTATTTCCCTGCATGTACTGAGTTATTCGCCCTATGCTTCTGCGGAGCTCTTATATTCTTTTTTGCAGCCTCATTTGCCATGGCGGTTGGGCTTTGTTTCCTCTGTTATTTCGGCCTTCG
>QLNU02004795.1:0-11088 GCA_006491805.2 Dysdera silvatica | reverse complement strand
ATATATATATATATATGGCCTGCAAAAGGGTTGCTGGTATCTAACTGGAAGGAGACCCACACGCTGAACGCATGTGACGATGTGTGGAACCGGCCAGGCCAGTAACCTAGTGTCCTACCCCGCCTTCAAGTGGTGCAGGCTGAGCTTTCTATTTATGTGGCAAATTAATATTTGCTGCACGGATGGAAAGGCGGAAGGGGAGGGCTAATTCACCAACCCGTCTAGCCAGCGTGGTGAAATTATGGCTAATTCCTCCATTATGTTGACACACCAGAAACCATGGCCCCTAGTCTCCAGGTGCTGGAGTGCTCCTGATCAAGACAGCGGTCAGTGTGGCATGAAAGCAGGGGGTGCTAAGAATCACTGGAATGGCCCAGGCTGCCGTTTGTTATTGACCTTGGCAACGTATAATGGACGATCCCTTGCTTCTGAAGCAAAACTTCAGGAATTGGAAGAGGAACTAGACAAGATCAAATGGGACATTGTAGGACTCAGTGAAGTTAGAAGAAAAGGTGAAGAGTTGGTGGAACTGAAAAGCGGACATTTGTTTTATTATAGAGGAACGGAAACTGGAAGAACAAGTGGTGTTGGCTTCTTAATCAACAAAAGAATTAAAGACTGTCTTCTGGAAGTTGAAAGTACATCAGATCGAGCAGCGAGGCTTGTTGTTCAACTAACCCAGCGATACCAACTTCAAATAGTACAGGTATATGCACCAACATCAAGCCATACCGACGAAGAGGTTGAAGAATTTTATGAAGAAATCAAAGAGTTACACACCAAAGGGAAACAACATATCAAGCTCATCATGGGGGATTTCAATGCAAGAATTGGACAACAGGAACAAGGAGAGACATCGGTTGGTAAATACGGATATGGGGAAAGGAATGAACGTGGCGATCAACTCATCGAATTTGCAGAAGCTGAAAACCTTAGCATCATGAATTCATTTTTTAAGAAGAAACCGCAAAGAAAATGGACATGGAAACACCCAAATGGGGGAACTAGTGAAATTGACTATATCCTGGCAAACAAGAAATCGATTATTGAAGATTGCAGCGTACTGAACAGATTTAATACTGAAGCGAAGGAAACACATCATTGCATTAAAAGGAAAGGATGGCAACGTAACAAGAAATAGGGAAGAAATACTTAGAAGAGTTGAAGAATTCTACAAAAATCTATACGAAAGTAACAGTGGATTAAACGAAGACATTGAAATAGTCGAAGGAACAGCTCCTAAAATCTTAAAAGAAGAAGTTTCATTTGCAATAAAAAATATGAAGAAAGGAAGAGCCCCTGGTGATGATGGTATTACATTAGATATCTTAAAAGAAGCTGGAGAATATGTAGAAGACATACTCGCAAAATTCTTTACCAAATGTCTTAACAGCGGTAACATACCAAACCAATGGGATTCTGCAACAGTAATTCTTTTGCATAAAAAAGGTGATAAAGAGGATTTGAAAAATTACCGACCAATTAGCTTGTTACCTGCTATTTATAAAATCTTCACAAAAGTGCTAACACATCGCCTGCAGAAAAAATTAGATGCAGCTCAACCAAGAGAACAAGCTGGATTTCGAAGTGGATTCAGTACAGTGGACCATATTCAAGTATTAAGAGAATTAATTGAAAGAACACATGAATATGAACTTCCATTGTGTGTTGCATTTATTGACTATGAGAAGGCCTTTGACTCTATTAAAACATCAGCAGTCATCAACTCTTTAAGATCAACAGACATCGAGGATGTGTACATTGACATGGTGAAATGTGTGTATAAAAATGCAAGTGCAAAATTTCGGTTACATAAAGATACCGAAGCTATCAAAATTGGTAAAGGTGTGAGGCAGGGAGATACCATTTCTCCAAAACTTTTTACTTCAGCTTTACAGATGATTTTTCAGCTGATAAATTGGAATAACAAGGGAATAAAAATAAATGGTGAATATTTAAATCATCTGCGGTTTGCTGATGACATTGTTATTTTTTCAACGGACCCATCAGAACTCCAAGACATGGTACAAGAGCTCTCAACTAGAAGTAAAGAAGTTGGACTCAAGATGAACCTACAAAAAACTAAGATCATGTTCAATAATTTTGTAGAGGAAACAAAAATACAAGTTGACAACACTGAGCTAGAAATTGCTGATTCATATATTTACCTTGGCCAGCTGATTTCAATGGATGGCAACATTATGAAAGAACTCAACAGACGTATTAAACTTGGCTGGAGTGCATTTGGAAGAAACAGTTTTATCCTGAAGGGGAAATTGCCTTTGTGTCTAAAAAGAAAGGTCTTCAACCAGTGTGTATTGCCAGTCCTCTCTTATGGATCAGAGACATGGAGTCTAACAGTTGGAGCAATACGAAAGTTACAGACAACGCAAAGGAGCATGGAGAGGTGCATGCTTGGAATAACTAGGAGAGATCGAAAAAGAAACACTTGGGTGAGAGAGCAAACTAGAGTAGAGGACATCATTGTTAAAGTAAAAGGGCTGAAATGGCGATGGGCTGGGCATATTGCAAGAAGAACTGATCAACGATGGACAACAGAAATTCTGAACTGGATTCCAAGAGACCACCGAAGACCTAGAAAACGTCCTCAAACTAGATGGGTGGATGAAATAAGAAAACAGGTTGGGGTGACGTGGAAGCGAATTGCTCAGGATAGACTTGTGTGGAAAGCATTTGGAGAGACCTTCATCCAGCAGTGGATAGATAATGGTTGAATATGATGATGATGATGATGATATATATATATATTATATTAATAATGTACATTATATTAATTATATATATTGCATTTACTATGTACAGTGGTCCCACTTTTATTACATTATATACAGTGAAGCCCATTTTCGAATTGCCCCTCTGTGGGGCGTAGGCCTCACGGGAACACATGTTCCCCCATTGGAAACACTGATTTAAGCTGTTATAAATATACTTTAGCCCCATTATAATTTTTAAATTTCTGTGCTCGTTGACAGGTAAATATTTTGGCATTACATCACATTCGTGCTATGTAGGAATAACAGTGGTTATTATATTAGATTTATGTCATTTCAATGAGTGTTATATGAGACGTATATAGCATTTCATTCGGTATTAAATTGAATGTCTGCCATTTCGATGGATATCACATTAAATGCATATGTCTTTCAATGGGTATTACATTAGATGCATGTATCTTTTCCGTGGGTATTACATTAGATGCATATGTCTTTTCAATGGATATTACATTAGATGCATATGCCTTTTAAATAGTTATTACCTTAGATGCATATACCTTTTCAATGGGTATTACATTAGATGCATATGTCTTTTCAATGGATATTACATTAGATTCATATGTCTTTTAAATAGGCATTACCTTAGATGCATATATCTTTTCAATTGATATTACATTAGATGTATATGTATCTTCAATGCGTATTACATTAGATGCATATGTCTCTTCAATGGGTATTACATTGTATGTATGCCATTTTAGTGTGGAAGTGGCATAGCTTTCTCTGTAATAATTGAAACACACGTATGCATAATATATTTATATCATACACACATTAACTGCTATGAAAAGTTAAGGACTTCAATAGAGTCAACACAAAGTAAAAATAATATTCGGTCGGGTCCTTGAAAACTAAAAGTAAACATATATTCAAATACGATAACAAACAGCTCAAAGTTTTAAAAGTTGGGTTTTAATCCTATGATGAATATAATATAAACTAATTGAACCAAATGTTTAAAAACGCTTTCATAAATTAGTAAATGCACATGATTATTTATCATCAGATTCCCCAAATATGAAACTAAATATGGCTAATCTTAAGGTCTAAATACTATGGATAAACCTCCAATGAGTTATCTAAATTATAATATCTATATATCTTTAAATTTATATGTTAATATATAAAGAAAAGCATATAAAAGTAGTACCAAAGTAAATCCTTAGTAAGTTGCTTTTAGTAAAAAATTACCAAAGCAAAGGGATACGTATTATTTTAATCCCCTTCACAATTAAAAAATGTTAATTTAAAATGCAACATACAAAGTGGCCACTCAATAGAACATGATAATATTGATGCGATACTGTGACGTATTTTATAGTACAATTGCAAAGACAATTATATTAGAACTGAACCTAACTGTAAAACCTTGTTGATGTATATTTGAAGTGAGTAAATTATTATTATTATTATCATTAAAATAAGCAAATAGTAAATAATTATCCCAAAAGTTCTATATCACGGTGTCTTTAGATTTTACATTAAAAGAATACAATAACATGCCAATACTGATTGATGCTAGTATGGCAAGTTCAGGAGGCTCAAAATCATTTTATTATGCCGCTATTCAAAGCTGTGCATAAAGGGGAGGGTTTGGGAGTTAAACCCCCATTTCAATAATTTCATTGGCTGTAAAATAAAATTATTATAATTATTATCATTCCCCACCCACGTTTGAAATACTCCGTACACGAGCTTTCACCACGTAATAAAGAAATATTTTTCTTTAGTTTTAGAGCATCTCACAACGCAGACGACTTACATAGATGTTCTCTAAAAATTATAATTTTATCCATGATTGTTAAGTGCTCATCTATTCATTTATCCATTTTTTTTAGAAATAACGAAATCTATTTAAACAAGTCTTTTATGTGTACAGGTTTATTTATAAAGGTACCAACTATACAGTCAGTTTCAATTCGCGCACAATTTATGTCATTTCATTCCTTGGTGCATGGACAAGAAAATCATAAAGATGCAGCATAACTTCAGCCAATAAGTGACTCGAAACTACCGAAATTGACAACTTTATTGGCCGCAAACATGCCAGATTTTTGATGAAACGACTTTTTCCAGCCTGGAGGACAAGTCTTTTGGACAACCTGTCACCGCAACTTGTTTGACATAAGATGGCAAACAATTCTAAGATGGCAGCGCAAACATGAAGATTGCCCATATGAGGAAGAAAACCACTCAACTGTCAAAAGGATAATAAGAACTTACCAACAGAATATAATAACGGTGGTCCTCTTCCTGAATGCTGGAGGTCGAAAGAGGTCCATGGTTGCCTCAAATTGCGTTTGGGGTTTGGAACGATAGCAACTCAAGCTTCTTTCTAACTGGAATCTCCGCTACATGGATTAGATGAAATAATTACAATTATGAAACTAATAATGTAAACATAAATACCACAGGATTTTTCGATTAAAGTGCATTAAATTTTCAGAAAATGTCCTGTTTTCTACATTCATCAGTTTCATATAGTTTAATTGTCCTTCAAAAATTCCATCCGCGGTGAACGATGCAATTTACAGTACACAAAGAGAAATAGAGATTTCTGTTAAAGATTTTGGATGTCACTTGCAAATGCAAATAAATGTATTCAACATAAAATTTTGAGAGGCAGAGATTTTAACTTTTTGCATAAATATTTAAATTGCTTTCTTGTCGTGTTTTTATAACAACAAAACTTAAACGAAATTGAAGAATATTATAACTAAAAATTTAAGTCAGAGAAATTAATGGAGAAATAAAATGTAATTTTGCATGAAAGGACTGTCTTACCGATATACATATTATGTACAGTTATTCAGATGAACTTTCAGCCCCCCTCTTAGTTTTCAATATGTTTGATTTTAAAAACCGCAGATGGCTCATCACTGCAGTAGTTTACTAGATGTGTTGCTCCACTTTTTAGAAAATAATTATGCAATATTCTCATTTAGATGTTTCTCTAAAATACTGCTTAAAAGCTCCATTTAAATGTTGTTTTGAAGTTGAAATGTAGAAAAAGTGGAACTGCAGGAGTTTCATAATGAAGCTGTTATATACATAGGGCATTCAAAAATTTTCTGGATACTCAAAAATGGTTACAGATTTTGTTTTCTCCTATGAGTTCTATATACTTTCAAACCTTATCCATAGATGTGCTAAAAGCTCATTCAAACCTATTTTTAGAAATATGACTTTGAATGAAGCGCCATAACATCTCCTTTCATCGCAAACAATGGAGCTAGAAAAACGCGATTTCAGAGCTATGATTCTCTATGCTTTTAAAAAAGGTTTAAATGCTCAAGCTTGTTTGAAAAGCATTTCCGAATGTTTTCCTGACTCTGCTGTTAGACGAAAAAATATTTTTAATTGGTATAGTGAATTTCGAAGAGGAAGAACCAGCCCGAAAGATGACGCCCGCTCGGGTAGGCCTTCAACTTCAGTGAACGAGAAAACAATTGATGCTGTGCGAAAACTTGTTACGGAAAACAGACGAATCACGTATGATGAAATTCAGCAAACAATGGGTATTTCAGTGGAGAGTGTGCCATCCATGCTTCACGAATATTTACAGTTAACTAAAAGATGTTCCCGTTGGATTCCTCATTTTTTAACTGGCGAGCAAAAAGCACAGCCTGTGGAATGGTGCAAATTTATGCTTTTAAAATTCAAAGAAGGAAAATGAAGAGACACATCTGAAGTGCTGACAGGTGATGAAACTTGGATATATAACTTTCATCCAGATAAAAAACAGCAATCTATGATGTGGACGAGAAAAGGTGTACCCTCGCTAAAAAAAAAAAGGAGAACACTCTAACTGCCAAAAAGAAAATGGTTGTCAGTTTTATTTCAAAACATGGCCATACTGCAACAGTTGCTTTTAGTTCTCAAAGAACAGTTACTGCTGACTGGTACATTAGTGAATGTGTGTGCCCAAAGTCCTTCCAAATTGGGAAGGGAGACACCCAAAGACAGGACTGAGAGGTCTAATGTGGCACCACGATAATGCTAAACCACGCACAGCCTTCAAAACTGTGAACTTTTTAAATGCAAAAGGTGTCCATATATTACCCCATCCGCTATATACCCCGGACTTGGCACCATGCGACTTTTTTTTTTTTATTTCCTACTGTAAAGGACAGAATGCGTGGGAAGGTTTTCCCTCGAGTGAAGATGCCATTGCACAATATATAGATATTGCAAATAGTATACCCAAAGATGAGTGGAAAAAATGCTTCAATAATTGGTTTCAAAGGATGAAATGTTGTGAAGAACATAATGGTGAATACTTTAAAAAAATGGAATGTTTCATTTTAAATGTTATACTTTTATTTTTAATCCAGAAACTTTTTGAGTGTCCCTAGTAATAGAGAACTGGATGTAAAGTTTTCAAACATCTAGAAACCTAATTTACTTTTCCAAGATGTCCTGAATCCCAGCTGGAATAAAACAAGTATTTTATTGGAATTCTCGATGCCCCTTCAAAGTTACCCAAAATGCTAGGATAGCCAGGACACCAAGCTAATGGCTATTTTTATTATTATTTCTATTACCAGTATTTGATAACTTGTGCAAATTAAACACTATAATTTAGGTTCATTCTTCTATTTCGTGCCATTTGCAGTGGAAATACCCTTGGAACATGGGCAGAGCAAATGAAAATAAAGAAAATGTAGATTACAGCTATCCCGACTGAACGTAATACTATAAACTTGATTATATGCTCTGTTTTTAACACAGTCTTACTCTATATTTACTATTTGTTTATTAACTTTAGTTTATTCTTTACATTTGAGTTTTACGAAAAAATATATAAAATTATTCAGAATACGGTGGAACCTGTCTAAAGTGGCTACCTTTGGGACTGGATTGCAATGGTCATCATAGACAGGTGGCCACTATATACGAGAGACTTTGGTATAGGCATGACAAGTCCCTACCAGTTCTTTTTTATAAGAAGTAGTCACTTTATTCAAGTGGACAATTTACCAAGGTGGTCACTTTATTCAAGTGGACAATTCACCAAGGTGGTCACTTTATTCAAGTGGACAATTTACCAAGGTGGCCACTTTATTCAAGTGGACAATTTACCAAGGTGGTCAATTTATTCAAGTGGACAATTTACCAAGGTGGTCACTTTATTCAAGTGGACAGTTTACCAAGGTGGTCACTTTATTCAAGTGGACAATTTACCAAGATGGCCACTTTATTCAAGTGGACAATTTACCAAGGTGGTCAATTTACCAGGTTCCACTGTACCAAGGAAATTTGAAAATGTTAATACGAATTGCGTGGTGTTAGAGCCATTGTTAAGAAACATCACAACGTGGATTGCAGACGGAACATGGATCGTAACGTTATTTTACGGCATTTACAACGTTTCCGATGTTGAAAAAAAATATATATACAGGGTGGTCATAAAGTAACTTCCACCATGTAAGAGACCCTGAGAAACCAAATTTTCAAAAAGGTTTCGGAATGAAGCTTGAGGTGTAAACATTTCAAAGTAGGCTCTTGGGAGTTAGATACATAACAAAATTAGATATCATGGTTACAGTTGCCAAATTTCGAAAATTTCGAATGGCAGTGTCTTTATTTTATTATCGCAATACGATCAGAACTGTAACAAGCTTTAAATGCCGCTGAAAAATTTCCTTTAACTGTAAAACTGGATGCGCAAGAGCAATACCAAATAACATAAAAATGTGAATGGAGAAATTTTCAGTTTTGCAAAATTTACAAAACATGCAATGTATCATTGCTTGTAAAGCTGGTCACATCGAGCACTGCTAAATGAACGTCAAATATTATGGTTTCTTCCTGTCTTTCTTTATTATTCTATCAAAATTTTTTATCAAAAAATGGGTGTTGCCATTTGGAATTTTCAAAATTTGGTAATTGTAACCGTGTTAACGTAATTTTTTATGTACATAATTCTCCAAAGCTCACTTTGAAATGCCTACATTTTAAGTTTCATTTTGATACCTTAAAAATACCGGCACCTAGGGTTTCTTACATAGGGAAAGTTACTTTATGACCACCCTGTATACATAAATATATGTGTGATTAATTTAATTTCCGTAGTGTTATGCTGAATTGTTACACTTGATTTATTAAGAATTGTGATATAATTTAGGCAGTTTTTGGTGGAGCCGCAAAGAAAAATAAATTTTCCGTATATTATGGAATCCCGCTAATTCGAGCCTTAGTAACTCGAAATTCTTGGCAAGTGGAAGCGATTCTCATTTTCCCCGAACTTCCCTTAGAAATCGATAGTCCGAAAAGTAGATACTCCCTTCCCTTCAGTTTTGAGTAATCTAAATTATCAAGTTATAGAATTATGTCATTTATTTTACCATATAATAATGTATATAAACCACGAAATATGAAACATTAATAAAATCATTTCATTCTATGAATCTTTTTTCACAGTACAGTTCAAAGTCCATTCTTTATTTTGTATATTCTGTAAAATTTATCCATTTAACCTAAAAATGACAAACAAATACATACCAACTTTCTAAAATGTGTTCTTAGATTTTATAATAAAGAGGGAAGTAACAGGATTTAATATTGATAAACACCAATTTCTCAACCTCAGACATTTCAACATGCCTTAAGAATGTTTCTATCGGATAACGAAGATATTTCTTCACACTTCACTAATAATTTCTTATCTTTCAATTGACACGCTTCTTATCTTTCAATTGACACGCTTCCTATCTTTCGATCGACACGCTTCTTATCTCTCAATTGACACGCTTCTTATCTCTCAATTGACATGCTTCTTAATTCTCAATTGACATGCTTCTTATCTTTCAATTGACACGCTTCTTATCTCTTAATCGACACATTTCTTATCTCTCAATTGGCATGTTCTTAGCTCTCAATTGACATGCTTCGTATCTTTCAATTGACACGCTTCTTACCTTAAACTGGCACGCTTTTTATCTTTCAATTGACAAGCTTCTTATCTTTAAATTGACATGTTTCTTATCTTGCAATAAATATATGTTTTATCTTTTAGTAAATATTTTTTTTCCTAAATGTAATGTAAAGCAACTAAATGTAAATTACGTTTTTATCAAATAGGAGGAGCAACACTTTCGGAAAGGAATGAAATCACAATTGGAACCTTTCAGTGCATGCATTTCAATATCCGTTATTCCGATTCAAAAATTCCGCGACAACTAAACGCCAAGATTTAATTTCAGAAGTTAATTTGATTTAAGTGGACCCTGAGAATTTTATATGGATATTCTCTAGAACTCTTCAAATGTTTAATCAGACATTCGTTATGCCATCATCTTATTAGATGAAGCTGGAGGTTTAATTAATTCAGAATAGTTTAGCAGACCTGCAGAGGCGAAAAGAGGCGGATGCAGTGTATGCTTTTCCTCATTCATGCGTAATCATCTTTCCATCCGACCCAATTGCATCATATTTTAAACAAGCTATTCGCATGCGATGTATCGTCTTCAATTCTCAACGACACCAGGCACGAAGGGCAACCAAATGAGGGCAGGGAACATGTCCCGAATTTGTTCCATTCCAAGAACAAGTGACGAGTCGTTTCTTCCTATTATTGAGAGATATTTATTCCTGCCTGCTGGAGTTTGATTCGTCAGACTCGGGTCATTTGCTCTCGACAGCTGAATTTTTGATCTATTAGAGAACTAATATTCGGATAAGATTACTGACAGTGGAGAATGATTTAAATAACAATGGATAAGCATATTTTGCTTTGCTTTTAGGTCAGGCACAAAGCAGCAGTTGAATAGTTTGCTATTTGAAATACTAGCTTTAATTCTGAAGGCACAAATGACTTGATGGCTTGTAGCGATTGGAATAATATTTTGAAAATATTGAGCGATGTTTCAAAAAGTTCTTTGTTTGTAAACGAGAAATTTATAAATGAGAAAGAAAATTATTACATAAATATGTAAAAACAATATATAAAAATGAAAAGCAGAGACATGGAGAAATGCACAGCTGCTAAACAAAAATGAGCAAATTGCATTTTAAAAATTGTATTGATATATAACATTTTTCTTTAAATTTCCAAATTTCAACTGATATTCACACATTTTAACAGATATTTTCAAATTTGAATTGGTCTTCGAAAATTTTAATTAGTTTTTATATAATTTATTAATTAAGTATGATAAATAATATTGATTAATATTTATTTATCATAAATTTTGTTAAATATTTGAAACTTTTGATATTTGAAAAGAGGCCGAATATAGAAAGTTAAGGAATATTTAAAATATTTGATAATGCAGGAAGATACTGGTTAACA
>QLNU02004793.1:21685-40358 GCA_006491805.2 Dysdera silvatica | reverse complement strand
TTTTGCCAGTGCGGACTTTCCTACATCGGACAGACAAAACGTGCCCTCATCCATCGGTTGAAAGAGCATCGCCGATACGTTGAGAAAGGTGAGGTGCACAAATCATCCATTGCTGTTCACAGCCACGAACACAACCATCGCTTTAACTTTTTTGATGCTCGTATCATCCACCAACCTCATTCACCACTTGAACTGGACTTCGCCAAAGCTTTCTTCATTAACATGTTCCGTGATTCCATTGTGAATGACCACAGCTCAACTCCTTCCTTCAACTCAGCTTGGCGAAATGTACTCCACCAAATTTCTTCTGATATTAGTCCATAGTCCCGCCATAATTGCCACCTCTACTAACATAGAGCCAACTTTTCCACAATTTGGTAATTCTGGGAGGAGTGGCCGCACTACAAAAACCACGTAGTACTTGACGTCCTGTGTTTGGAAGTCAACATTTCACTTAATAACTCAACTCTAGTTACATCCGCGAATCAACCTCGTTTGTTGACGATATTCCACGTGTTCACTCCCGAAGAAGGGCGAACTTTTATCGCCCGAAACGCGTAGCTCGAACTCAATCTTGACATAAATACGCTTCTAAAACGTTGTTTTTTGTGTCTTATTTATATTGGTGTATTGTTTCGCTCTGAATATTTCACGAATTTTGGTAGCGTTTTAAACAGGAAAGAACGTAAGTTGAAGCCGGTAACCCCCAAGACCAGACTATACCCCTTATGAAGCCGCGTACGCCCAGCCTGGTGAGTGTTTCCTTCTAAGGTATATTCTGGTCCTATCTTTTGATTTTTATCACCTTCATTTTTGAAAACAGCTGTTTGCAGACGCATTGGTGTACGCGTGAAGACGGGGGGTTGATAGGGTTTGTAATTCCCACTGCAATAAAATTTTGTGTATATACATCTACGGAGTTGTATCTCTGTAATCTCCCCCCCCACTGTGCTCATAACCCCCTGTGAACTTTCTACGTCAGCCTATACGCAGTAAGTGCTCCAGAATAGTGAAATTTTCAGAGCGTGCAGTCAGATGGTTGTGATGATATTCTTAACAACATACTCAAAATAGAATTTGACGAGCCCTAACTTGAATTTTTTTTCAATCACTGTTGCATTGCAAATCGATGAAACTACACCTAGTACCCATATGCGCTAGAAAATTAAACTGAAACATGATTGAGGGGAACCTCGTGTTACTTTAGTTCTATAGTGTTTTAAGATATTTTTTGAGAAATATGAAAATGACAACAGAATAAAATATATAGATTTCAAACTCAGATGGAACAGGGACGTCATTTTTGTGTGAAACAATTTGTATTTTTTCATGAGCTGGCGGGCCACATAAAACATGTCGGAGGGCCGCGGGTTGTAGACCCCTGGCGTAGGGTCTTATTTTGCAGTATTCAAATTGAAATGATGGGTTACTGGTGTCTGCTCTGTAATTGGTGTACTCATTGGCGTACGCAGGGGGGTGTTGTAACACCTCCCATTGCAATGAAATTTTGTATATTTAACATAGGAATATGTGAGTTGTAGCTCTGTAACCCCCCATTGAGCCTATAACCCCTCTTATGAACTTTCTGCCTACGCCCATGGCTGTATTCGCCCTTTTCTTTTTCTTAGCAAAGCAAATTATTCTAGTTCAAATTCTTTTTCATATACAACTAATTTACATATAATAATCTGATGAACTATGTATCATTGTTATCAGATTACAAAATTTATGTTTATGATATGTAACGATTATTCTACGTTAATGTCACTAATAACATTTTATGTCGTTGTAAAGGCACATGTAGCATGTGCATATCCTGTATTATATCTTTACAATGTGTGTGTAAAATCTAATATTCATTTAAGCTGCGAAGAGATGTCGTTTAAATTGAAGGACTGGTCCATTGTGCTTGACACTGCCCTACTTGACGGGCTAGATCAACGGAGAATAAATATTCTATTCACCATTTGACTCAGTAAAGGGATGGCGATGGCGTCTGCTTCTCTCAATGGAATCGATGCGTTCAGCTTCACAATTTAATGCATCCGTTATTCTGCATGATAATCGTGCAGGTATTAGGCGACAAATGCGGTTAGAAATAAATTAATGTCGCCTTCTGAAGTCAGAAATTAATTGACACTTTTCAGCGTTTAACTACTTGTACCTATGTGAAGGCCTTGTTTGTTTGCGTTTCTAGGGCGCGAGAGGACAGAACAGGTCTTTCTGCGTCAAGTCTTATAGTTTTCCGAAGTATCCGAACCTTTGACGTCAAAGAAAGAGAACTCCGGACTGCAGTGAGCAGAAAAAAGGTATACATTATACGCCAGCATTGAAGTCGAACCTGAGATCATGCCATCATAAACAAATGTGTTACCACTACACTACTACAGTAAACCTACATTTTTCTGACAAACCCGACCCTTTTAAAGCTTAGGGAACCAATCTCTGGACTACAGTTTCGGTAAAAGCTTGAATTTTTCTGTTTTTGTTTTTTCAGTTTTGGCACCATTGGCAGTTGAATCAGGATTAACAACATGCTAGGTCCACACGTTACTACTGCGTTAACACTGGGCCATATTTTATATAAAGCAAATGATAGAAGAACAGAATCTGGTTATGAGTTGTACAATGGTATTAATTGGATACCATTTGAAACGCAGTAGCTAAGTGGCATTTTTTGAAAAAAAAATTATATATTCAGCTATTAGAGAAACGGGTTTTACAGTTTATAACATTTGAATCTCGTATTCCAATATTTTGTAACCGCTAACATCCATCACGACTTCTCTACTTCGTTTACTCTTACGGAAGAAAATTTTTGAAACAAGCCTTGGCTTTATGACTTTTTCCCTTCAAATCGCTAACACTTCTAAACGTGTAAGACTCAATAACCTTCACAGATACAAACACATATGTAATTTAATTATTGCTTAATAATTTTTTCTCCACCAAAATTTTCTGGGTCATAAATTTTTACCAAATGTGCTACACAATATAAATTAGGTTTGAATAAATTATTATCAATAATTTTAATTATTATTATTATCATTATGAGATGCTTATGCACAGTCCATCTGAAGTTTGACGATTGGATATATTCTTTAATTTTGGGCCCTTCCCAAGAGCCTGAGACATCAAAGGTATTTTCTATGGATATGGGTAGTTGCAAGCAAAGCGGCCTTTTGGAGTTGGTGCATTACAATTTTGTCAATTCTTATTGTATCAAGATGATTTTCAAGATTTAATAGGATTACTCCCAGTGCTCCTATTACTATGGGGATAACTGTTTTCTTTCAAAACCTTTCGGCTACGATTTGTTGATATTTGTATTTAATGATTTTTTCAAATTCTTTCTCTTGAATTCTTGAGTCACCAGGAACAGCCACATCTGCTATCCAAACTTGTTTCTTTTCCACAATTGTTAGATCACGTGTATTATGTGCAAGGTGGTTCTTATCAGTTTGACTAGGGAAGTCCCACAGGATCTGGACTAGGTAATTTTCAATATTCTTTTCAACTTTGTAGTCCTACGAGTTGTTGATTGTAACGTTATATTTTTGGCACAGGTGCCAGTGAATCATTGAAACGACTTTATTGTATCTTTCCAAATAGTCTGTATGCGCGATCATTTTGCATACACATATCAAGTGATTCACTGTTTCGTCTGCTTCTTTGCAAAGACGATATTTGCTATCATGAGACAATTTTTCAATTTTTAATTTAATTACGTTCATCCTTAATGCCTGTTCCTATGCAGCCATTAACAACCCTTCCATTTCTTTCTTCAGTGTATCTTTTCGAAGCCACTGCCAAGTATGCTCTTTATTGATATTCCCATGGTGTTCTTAAAATGTTGTCCGTGGAGGGCTTTACTGTGCCATTGCTGCTTTAGTCTCAAGGAAGTAAGTATTTTAAATTCTACCTTAAATTCCTTGAATTTCAATAATTTTGTTTCGAATATTTCTATCAATATTCTTTCAGAACGTTGGTTGGTATGTTCAACCAGTTCTCTTTTTTCTTCATCTATTGTCTTCTTGACTTGTATCAGACCTAGGCCAACCTATGTTTCTTGGTAGGTAAAGTCTGTCCACGTCACTTCGGGGTGTAAGTCTCGATTTATTGCCATACGCTTCCGAGTTTTTCGATCAATAGCATCCATTTCTAATTATGTCCGGTCAATAACTCCTGCGGTATACTTGATAACTGGGGTTACCCAAGTATTAATGGGTTTGATAATATTGCCACCATTATGCTTCGATTTAAAAATTTTCCTAACTCGTTTTAGGTACGCGGACATTGCTTTTTCTTTTATCTGTAAATGTAGAATGTTGTCCGCATCAACTATCCCAAGATATTTATAGCTTTTTTTATTTGAAAGCCTTTTTATCAAGTTTTCCTTTTCAAGAATGGTTCTCTCAGACTGTGCGAATTTTCCTTTTTTGATAGTTAAAGTGGCACACTTTTCCAGCCCAAAATTCGCCCTGATATCATTGCGGAAAATTCTGACTGTATTAATAAGTGAGCCTAATTCCTTTTGGGATTTTCCAAATAGTTTCAGGTCATATATATATATGAGGTGAGAAATTTTTCTTTGATTGCTTGAGACTGTGTACTCAAGCGAGGTTTGGTTTAAAATGGTTGTTAGTGGAATTAATGCTATGGTAAACAACAGTGATGACAGTAAGTGCACTTGGAAAATTTCTCTTCTGATTTTGATTTCTCTCAGATCTTGTTCGCTTACAAATAGTTTTGCTTTCCACAGTGATATTGTAGTATCAAAAAAAAATTTGATGTTTCTGCTGATACCGAGAATTTCGAGATAACTTTGGATCCAGCTGTGCTGGAGCGTGTCAAAAGTTTTTTGATAGTCGATGCACGCCATGTAAAGATTCTTTTTCTTCGATTTAGAAACTCTGAAGATCATTTTATTCAGTAGGAGAAGATATTTTGTTCCTTTAGCCATCTGTCAGGATGGCTGGATTTTAAGTCCATTAAATCTAGTCGTAGTTACTTCAGCATAGTATATGGCTGTGTGGATATCCAGCAGTGTGTCTCATGATCTTTCAGGTAGTCTAGGAGGACATGCTCATTTAAATTCACCAATGCTTTTCAGAGCTTTGGTGTTGGCTGTTGTCTTGGTACACCAGGTCCTGCAGTTGGGTCTATACAGGCAAATTCAACAATGGCCTTGTAGAACCCATTAGTCACTTTTTCATTTCAGTATTATTATTATCAGTATAATAATTATTAATAATAGATGGAATTATTATTAATAAATACCAACAGAATTATTGTTATTGATTTATATTGAATTGTTATTAACAATATCAATAGAATTATTAATATTGGTTGATTTATATTAACTGTTACACAATACCAATAGAATTATTGTTATTGATTTTGTATTTAACTACACAATACCAATAGAATTATTGTTATTGATTTATATTGAATTGTTATTAATAATATCAAAGAATATTGTTATTATCATATTGAATTGAAAGTACAATAATAGTTAATATAAAATTGTTACAATACCAATATAAAACACATTAATAATACTTTAGCAAGAATTGAAGTCATAAATGTAACATGCCCGTTTCCAGTTTAAGGACGTAATAAGTGCGATAAAAATTAAAATTTACATACGTGTGATCAACCAAAACTGTTCTTCCGAATTTTTAAATAAAAAATTTCAAGGAAATTCTAAACATTATGGTAATAAAATTTTAAAAATTTCGCCGAAGCTAAAAAAAATTGTAGGGGTCTTGCGTATACATCAATGCAAGTAACATTTCGCCGTCATAATATTCAAATTATATGCAAATGAGAAGGGATATTAATATTCTTTAAAATTTAACTTTTTCTCATCGACTTTTTTCCTGCTCATTTTGTTTGCACAGTTGTCAGTCTATCACATATTAAAAAGCTATTTATCTTTAGGCAAGTCTTTCTTTTATGTCTTCCTTATGAACTTTGTCAATGCGAATTATATTCAGCACAAACTCTTTACTGAGTCTCCGTCAAACTAAATAAGTTAGTAATTTAGTCCCATCTTTTGCGGATAACGCGAACCACTTTTAGCACGAAAACATTCTTTGTCGCAGTGAGTGTTCGGGTTAAATATCATTAACCATTGTCTACTGCAGAACAGAGGTCTCTCTAACAGCCATCCATACACTCAATATGATATGGTATCCAGATATAATATTATTTAATATCATGGAGTAGTTAACCGTATAATTTCCACGATGACTAGGTGTGTAGACCAGTGATGTCCTAAACTGCTACTTTTAAATAACAAGTTCCAACGTTCCTCTTCTAACCAGATAATAGGTTCCAATCACCGGCGATTGGAAGGTCTGCGTTGTTTCAGAGGTTATAGGAATTGAGGAAGTTTGGCGATAACGCATTTCAACAAACAATCCGTAACAGTATATTGCGCCAGCCGCATAAAAATAATAAATCCTTTGCAACAGTAAAATACAAAACTATATAAAAAAATAAGGCTTTAGGATACTGAAATTTAGATGTTTGAAAACATAAACGATATTACAAATAAAAGAACATTGCAGTAAATCAACGTAAGGAAATACAACAAAAACACTCATACTGCTGTAAATTAATTCGTGAAAGATACTGAAGGGTAACAATATCGAACTGGTTAAACAGGATAATTACAAAAACGTGTATACTCAGATAATGTAGTTATACACAGGTGTTTATTCTGGATTCTTCATGCGTTAATCTCGGTAACACAAAAATATTAATACTTATATTAATATACACGTATGAAAATTTAATTCCAAGAAATATAATACAATATTTACACAATCTTTTCATTAAAGACGATTTTTGATCCGCGGTGCCACCAGTCTTCGAGAAACCAAAATACTAATACTGTCTTCAAATTATTTTTTCAAGAACTTGGATTAATTTTGGAGTAGATTAAGGGAATGGGTTCTCCACCATGATAAGAAGCTTGATTCCGCAAGTAATGGGCCGTTCAAGTATTATGTAAAAACATTTGTGACCATTTTTTACCTGTTCCACCTATAAGAAACATACAAATCTGCCCTTAGATAAAGATTACATAAGTATCTAGTCCTATATGCTTTAGCCAAGAACGCAATGTGATGTACCACCTTCAGAAGTTGAAAGTACATCGATCGAACAGGGTTGCTTGTTATTCAACTTCTAATTTGCAAGGATAAGAACTTCAGATAGAACAGGCGTACGCACAACATCAAAGCCCTTCCGACGAAGAGGTCAAAAAACATATCAAGCTCATCATGGGGGATTTCAATGCAAGAATTGGACAACAGGAACAAGGAGAGACATCGGTTGGTAAATACGGATATGGGGAAAGGAATGAACGTGGCGATCAACTCATCGAATTTGCAGAAGCTGAAAATCTTAGCATCATGAATTCATTTTTTAAGAAGAAACCGCAAAGAAAATGGACATGGAAACACCCAAATGGGGGAACTAGTGAAATTGACTATATCCTGGCAAACAAGAAATCAATTATTGAAGATTGCAGCGTACTGAACAGATTTAATACTGGAAGTGATCATCGAATGGTGAGATGTAAAGTGCACTTAAATACTAAATTAGAACGACAGAAGCTCATTAGGAAACAAGTAAGTAAGAGGGTGGATTTAAAGAAATTAAAAGAAAATACCGAGGCATTCAAGTTGGAATTAAAAAATCGCTTTTCTGCACTGGAAGGACTTATTGAAGAAATTGATATCTCAGAAGCAAATGAAAACATTGTTAAGACAATAGTTGAAACTGCTGGGGAAATTGGTGGTGTAACCTGTAAAAAGCACAATAGCAAATTATCTGAGAAGACGAAACAGCTCATGAAAAGGCGAAGAGATATGAAGGTGGACAATCAAAATACCAGTTCCAGGATTGAGTACATAGAACTTTGTAAAACTCTGCGCAAAAGCATGAAAGAAGACATAAGAAAATTCAACTGTGAGCTAGTAAGGAAAGCCATTGAAAATAACAAGAGCCTTAGGGTTGTTAAAGGAAGTTTATCTGTTGGGAAGAAACACATCATTGCATTAAAAGGAGAGGATGGCACCGTAACAAGAAATAGGGAAGAAATACTTAGAAGAGTTGAAGAATTCTACAAAAATCTATACGAAAGTAACAGTGGATTAAACGAAGACATTGAAATAGTCGAAGGAACAGCTCCTAAAATCTTAAAAGAAGAAGTTTCATTTGCAATAAAAAGTATGAAGAAAGGAAGAGCCCCTGGTGATGATGGTATTACATTAGATATCCTAAAAGAAGCTGGAGAATATGTAGAAGACATACTTGCAAAATTCTTTACCAAATGTCTTAACAGCGGTAACATACCAAACCAATGGGATTCTGCAACAGTAATTCTTTTGCATAAAAAAGGTGATAAAGAGGATTTGAAAAATTACCGACCAATTAGCTTGTTACCTGCTATTTATAAAATCTTCACAAAAGTGCTAACACATCGCCTGCAGAAAAAATTAGATGCAGCTCAACCAAGAGAACAAGCTGGATTTCGAAGTGGATTCAGTACAGTGGACCATATTCAAGTATTAAGAGAATTAATTGAAAGAACACATGAATATGAACTTCCATTGTGTGTTGCATTTATTGACTATGAGAAGGCCTTTGACTCTATTAAAACATCAGCAGTCATCAACTCTTTAAGATCAACAGACATTGAGGATGTGTACATTGACATGGTGAAACGTGTGTATAAAAATGCAAGTGCAAAATTTCGGTTACATAAAGATACCAAAACTATCAAACTTGGCAAAGGGGTGAGGCAGGGAGATACCATTTCTCCAAAACTTTTTACTTCAGCTTTACAGATGATTTTTCAGCTGATAAATTGGAATAACAAGGGAATAAAAATAAATGGTGAATATTTAAATCATCTGCGGTTTGCTGATGACATTGTTATTTTTTCAACGAACCCATCAGAACTCCAAGACATGGTACAGGAGCTCTCAACTAGAAGTAAAGAAGTTGGACTCAAGATGAACCTACAAAAAACTAAGATCATGTTCAATAATTTTGTAGAGGAAACAAAAATACAAGTTGACAACATTGAGCTAGAAATTGCTGATTCATATATTTACCTTGGCCAGCTGATTTCAATGGATGGCAACATTATGAAAGAACTCAACAGACGTATTAAACTTGGCTGGAGTGCATTTGGAAGAAACAGTTTTATCCTGAAGGGGAAATTGCCTTTGTGTCTAAAAAGAAAGGTCTTCAACCAGTGTGTATTGCCAGTCCTCTCTTATGGATCAGAGACATGGAGTCTAACAGTTGGAGCAATACGAAAGTTACAGACAACGCAAAGGAGCATGGAGAGGTGCATGCTTGGAATAACTAGGAGAGATCGAAAAAGAAACACTTGGGTGAGAGAGCAAACTAGAGTAGAGGACATCATTGTTAAAGTAAAAGGGCTGAAATGGCGATGGGCTGGGCATATTGCAAGAAGAACTGATCAACGATGGACAACAGAAATTCTGAACTGGATTCCAAGAGACCACCGAAGACCTAGAAAACGTCCTCAAACTAGATGGGTGGATGAAATAAGAAAACAGGTTGGGGTGACGTGGAAGCGAATTGCTCAGGATAGACTTGTGTGGAAAGCATTTGGAGAGACCTTCATCCAGCAGTGGATAGATAATGGTTGAATATGATGATAGTGAAGCAATACATCAATATAAAAAAGGTAGATAATGCATACAGAAGTTAATGTAGAGGCCAAAAAATTTGAACGAAATGATTCATGTATTTATGCATGGAAATCTTTGATAGGATGATGTCTTTGTTCTTTACTGTCGAAACGTTTTTTAAAGTGCGATCGAAAATTCAGCCAATGTTTTTTTACAAATTGCTTGCAGAACTCCAGGGTTCCATGAAATACATTTTGAAAGACACTTGTATAAAGTATAGTTTCGTGGGTGTCTGCAATTTCTGTGATTTGTGTGCAGCAACTTCTGATCAGCCAAAGTGATTTAAATACTTGTATTATTGCCCATAAAATCCACCCCAATGAAGTACTAACGCCATGGTCATAATAATTTGGCCACTTGGTGTATGTATATTTGTTTGTAACTGAGTTGTACTATAATGTAGGTTCCACTAAAGAGTTCAAGTAATTTATCATAATCCTCTTCAAATAAGGTATTTAATAACAAAATACGGTCTCATCAGGAGTTTCTATAACAACTGTAATATTGACATAGATGTAGAAAGAGGAGGCTTCGGGAACCAAAGGCTCCCTTTGTCATGTGAAGGCAGAACGAGGAATGACAGAAATTTCTAAATTTATATACCCGCATGTTGGGAATCTTCATCTAGAGATGGGGATGGGCGACTGTTGACCACATTTTTCAGGAAAGCTACGCATATTGATAGGTATCTAGACTTTCGTTCCTATCACCCGGCGGCGCACAAAGACTTTGTCCCTGGAGTTTTATTTCGACAAGCTTTTATACACTGTTATAGTGATGACCTTTGAAATGTTGAAATACGATGTATGTAACAAAAGCGTGTTGAAAAAGAACGGTTACCCGACTAAATTTATCGCTCGTAACTAATGTGGTGTTAGTGGTGGAAACAGGAATGTAGAAATTGAAATCAGTTGAACATCGGTGATTCTCTCCTATCTGACAGGTGTGTAAGAACGGTTGTCCCGAATTCTCGGTCGTGTGAATGTTAAGACCTACTACAAACCTGTCTACACCCTGCGTGATCTATTACTTAAAGTTAAATATCGTGTCCCTGTGATAGGGAAAAAATGGTGCTATTTACCAAATATCGAACGATGACTGCATGACTGTGACAAGGTGTATGTTGGACAGACGGGAAGATCGATACGTCTACGACGGAAGGAGCATATGCGTGCGGTAGCTAGGGGAGACGATTCAAGCCAGTTGGCTGAACATGTCTTCAGGGAGGGTCACGAACCAGATTGGCATTCGATGAAAGTATTATATCAGAACGAGATAAACCTGGATAATAGATTCTTTATGGAATCATGTGGGACTTACAGCTTAAGGAGTCATGCTATTAACATCTCAAAACCTCTATCAGAACCTTACAGGATTTTTGACGAACCTCGAATTGGGGAAGTGGGGACATCTGAGGTCATCGGGTGTAAGATTTCCCAGGACTATCCCGCACCAAATGACGTCAGATGGGGATTCCCAGCATGCGGGTATATAAGCTTAGGACTTTCACGAACTCTTCATTCTGCCTTCACTTGACAAAGGGAGCAGTTGGCTCCCGAAACGCTGTATTTTGATGCCTTATGCCAGTGTAGAAATAACAGTCGTTAAGGTATTTAATAATAATAGTATTTAACTTGTAATATCTGCTACATGGTTATATAGTGTGAACAGATATGGGTTCAAATGCATTGAAATAATATATAAAATATTTCGGTTCTATTACACTCGTGTCTAAGGTTACACGTAATGTTATTTCAAATTATTCTACAGAAAATTAAAGAGCTATAAACACTTAATAGAATACATAATAGACACATAATTACAAAAAAAAAATTTTTTTTTAGGTATTCTATGAAGGAAAATCCACGATCAAAAATGGTATAAAAATTAAAGGCAGAAAACAAAAATTCCTTAAAAACATATTTAGGATAACAAATTTGCTTATATAAGCATCAGCAATTATTTTATAATAATTTTGCATGTTTATGTGAAAAAAATTGTCATCCTAAATGTGTTTTTTACGAATGTTTGTTTTCCACCCTCAATGTTTGTACCATTTTTGATCGTGGATTATCTTTCATAAGGTACCTGAAAATTTTCGATTTTTTTGTAAACTGTTAAGTTATTATAGCTCTTTAATTTTCTGTAAAATGATTTTTTATAAATAAAGCACATTGAAAGTTATAGAGCACAATATGTACCTATGTCACTGAAATGACATTATGCGTAACCTTGAATTTGACACACTAGTATATATTGCTCCAAAACTGAAGAGTGTAGAAAGCATGTTTTATTGCGAGGTGTTACAATAACGCCTTATAAAACTTGATACTAAACAGAAGTTCAGCAAACGATCAAAAATATATAACGACTATAACGTACAAAAGAGAAAGGGATAGAAAGACAAACAAAAAAAGAGAAATTCGAATATAATGTAAATATAATGTAAACTTAAATGTTAATTGAAAATTACAGTAAAATTAATAGAAAGTTCTAAAATGGCCAAAAAAGATTTTCGTAGCTTATCGATTGAATCAAAAGCTCTTCATTTTGCAAATTTTGGGAGAGAGTACATTCCAACGTAAGTGGTCTGATAAGTCAATGGTTTTCCGCTCAAATTAATTTTATTTTTAGGGACAGAACATTTTAGAGTCTGATCTTACGGACCAAGTTCTGGGCGATTGCCAGAAACAAATTTCAACGAAGGAATTATGCTATTTTATCGCTGATTGCCTTCAATACGCAAACTTCCTGGTAAACGAGTGAAAAGATAACGTTTTCTAGTTACTGAAAGATACTAGATTACGTTTTCTAGATACTGAACTTCGTTATATCTGTTAAATTTGCATATCGTTGGCTATTAAGCACGATTCTGGGAACTGCTACGGAGGACTCGGTAGTGGGTTTTGCGACTTTTGGAAAATTTAATTACTTTGCATTAAAAATGGTTGAAACATAATATTTTGTCTTGGCCTGTTAATGGAAGTGACTTCGAGATATGGACTTGGTTCCAAAGATATGGACGGAGATATTCAAAAAAAAAAAAAAATTAGAGAAGGTATTTCCGCGATAATTTAGGAACAGTGCTGGGAACGGATTCAGATATCCCTAGGCAGCTTAGCAGATCGGGCTTCTCTCAACCAATCCTCTCTCCTATTTCTGTTTTTAACTGCTACTTTTAACTTTTTTTCTTCTGTTTTTAACCTTTTAACTTTTTAAGAGCTAACAACTAACGAATGGTCAAGATCATAATTTTCTAATAACTCCCGTAAATAACTAAAAAAAAAAAAGGGAAAACGAAAGGGTTTGCTCCTAATTCCTTTGGATTTTGGGCCATTGGTCATTTTCCTTCTTTACTCCATCTTGTCTCCGTTTAAGAATATTGGTATCGAAATTCGGCTTTAGAACAAACGTCGATTTCAAATACTCTATGTTTTTAAAGTTGGTAGCGCTAGGTCGTCACGTGTGTGTGAATCAAAGCTCATTGTAAAACCCTTTTCCATGATATCACAAAAGTTGAATCGCATCGGGTGAAGTTAAAACCCTAGAAAGGATGACAGTCGGGAAACCTTATTTGCTGTAGGACGATATCACCCTCTTACCATTGCACGTCTCTGTTCTCTCTGCATTGATATTCCTATTCCATTTACGTCAACATAATTGCTGAATGGTGATCGTAGGAGAACAAAACTGAGTGTTTTTGTGTGAGTTTTTCAGCGCAAAGACAGCAAGTACTAGGAATGAAAGAATGAAAAAAAAAATGAAAAAAAAAAGAATGCAAGTACTAGGGAACCAACATCCGGACTACGGTGAGCAGTTAATTGATAACATTTCTTTTTGTTTTGGCACAATTGTGAGTCGAACCCGGAAGAACCGCAGGCTAGGCGAACGCGTTACCACAGGAGGGCCAATAAAAAAAAAAAGGAAATGCGGTAAATCCGCGACAACATGTATAAAAAGGAAGAATTATAAATTATTTCTAAGAATATTAATTGGTAACTCCTTTTTACTGTAAAAAATACTTTACTTTATTCTACTAATTTGTCAATAATTGATAATTTTACAAATTTATCGGTACCCAGATGGAGTTATACATCATATCAAACGACCGTCGTGTGCTATAAATATTTTTATGCTGTATAGCTATAAGTTATAGGCTAGATTTATGTTTACTGGAAGAGGCATTAATATATAAATTGAACAATAACGAACCCATAATGATGCCTTGACGAATACCTTTAAGATGGACTCGCATTGAAGCTAATGAAAATTGCAGTAAATAATCGCGTACAAAACCCTTAATTCGTAAATAGTTCTTTATGGAGAAGTTGAAGGTATGTCGAAGTTTGTGTACTATCTTGAATTGTGATTAATAGAATCGAACCTCGTGTTACGCCACGGGATATAAAAGTTGAACACAGTGCCGTAGAAGGGTGATTTCAGAGGCATTAAGCCTACCAGTGGATAGCAAAACACATAGCATTTTCTATAACATCGTGTTACGTGATCTTTTTTAAAGCTACTTGAATCTACCATAATTTGTAAACTGTTGCGTCACTGGTTCACGGCCATTTCTTTAATTAGTTTGTTAATACCTTTTGGTTGAAATTAATTCCTGTGTAATGTCGACATCCACACTTATTAGCTAAAGCTAGAGCTTGTTGTTTTTTGGAGAAAAAGAGACTTCTCTTTTTCCCCTAAAAACAAAAAGCTCTAGTTTGAGCTAAATACGTGGGTGTCGGAATTTTCATGTGTAATTATTACCCCACGAAAAAAAATACACAAAAACTCATCCCGGAGGCTTTTCTGTGTTGACCATATTTGGCAATTGTGTTATCCCTGTGAAGGATAATAATATCATACATCCTTATATACGGAGAAAGAAAGCGTTGTTTCCTGTCTTCATTCGTCTAGCGGTCTAAGACACTCCGGGCTAAACGGAGGGACCCTGGTTCGAATCCAGGATGGGGAAGGCGTCTCTTTTTCTCCTAAAAACAAAAAGCTCTAGTATGAGCTAATAAATGTGGGTTTCGGAATTTTCATGTATAATTGCTAATGTTACTTGGTATTTAATTTTGTGTGTGTGTGTGTGTGTGTGTGTGTGTGGTATTTTAAAGTTATCGTTTTTCTCTTCAAAAGAACTTCGCTTCTGAAACTTTCAAAGATAGTTACCTTTCTCTTTCGCGGCATTTCCGCTTTAATGTATCATACATTTCAGTCATATTCTATGCTTCTCACATTTTTTTGCATTTATTTAATTTTAACTGAATGCAGTATTTGAAATCTGAACGACGTATTACATATATTTACATTTATAATCTCTCCCCATCCAAGATAATATGAGCTCTCCGCATCTGAGTTTTATGCGCTCTGTTAGTTCGTTCCTTGTCATTTGCAGTATCCAACGTAATTAATTTTTGCTTCATCTGGCCATATAATAAATCTCCCTTCAACCGAAGTCCACTTCTCATATCTTTTGGCGAAATTAACTATTGTACAGTGTTCTACTGCGGAAATAATTTTCCCCTCCTCTTCCTTTCCCTTCTATTAGTTTACGTACATGAGAGCATATTAATCACCCATATTGTGACATGCTATACAGTAGAAGTTCACTGTTAGCTGCTGCTGTCTTTGTGTTTATTTATTGCTAATGATATTAAGAATCGTTGGCAAATAAGCAAATAATATCCTTTAGCTACTTGACTAATGGTTTTTAAGTAACTACAAGTAGGTTGTCTTGAACTAGTTACGTTTGCAACTAGTTCTAAAATTGCTTTTAGATAGGATACGGTTCACTGCCACTAAATAGACTTAATGACGCCCGATAAGATATGTAGACAAACGTTATCTGTATTAAGTCATTTTTCATGAAAATCAAAAAAATGATCATTAAATCGCTTTACAAATTACGTGTTACAAATTTGATACATTTGATCGTGCCTCTATATATTTCTTTAATATAATATGTTAACATTACTTACTCTAATAGTAAAATTGAAGGCTTTATCTTTCTTTTGTTTCTTTGTTTTCATATTCTTTCATTTCGCTATGCTCTGCAAAATGTAATGCGTTTTACATGTATATTAACAATTTTATTTAGTTTTGGGATTAGGAAGTTTAATGTAGTCTATTTGACAGTCGAACAATCCGAAATGTTAAAAATATTCTTCTCAGGAATTTAAATAGTTTAGAATGATGTATCAGGTTTATATTCAAGTTTGTATACAAGTACGCAAATTTATATTACAATTATGTAATTCTAAAAAATCCACGAATTCGCGAAATTGTGAAATTTCCCAATATTAATATGAAAATATGGTTCAATATTAGTCTGCACTCTTTCCCAACAAGATAAATGAAATATTTGTTTGGTTCTGTATTTGTTTAAGGGTATCGTATCCATAAATTGACAATTTTTTTTGACAAATATAGATCTAATTTCATATGATGGAAGATCACATACATATCTGCAGCTTATTGAAACAAATTTAGTGAATTTATACTGTCACTAAGGCTAGGATTTTCATGCATAACATTTAACCCAAATAGTATGCAAATACGCTCAAAATGATTACAAAATATTCACCAAAATATGCAGAACTATGCAAGCGCACACAAATCTAGACACTACGTATAAGCGATGTTTCGAAATGTATAAAATGACAATTTATTGAAACAGTGCAAATGTTCTTGAAATTATTGCATAATATGTACTGAAATGCATAAAAAGTATCACTTTGTTACGTCCTTGAATATGATTAGCCTAGCTTAGTTTCCCATGTCTATCGGGGTACCTAATGAATTGTCGTTTTATCCCCACATGAATGGATTAAGGTGTTGGTAAAAAGTGGAAAAGAAATGGTGGGGAAGTTAAAAATTTTGGAAAGAGTTGACATTGAGTGAAACTAGGGAGGCTGAATTTAGAACGTTATACCTAATAGGGTGGTTTAAGTGAGTGAAATGTGGTGTAGAGAAATGTTTGTGAGTATAAGTTATACAGTTTGCATATACAAAATTGAAAAGGATACATCAATGAAAGTTAGAAGTGGTTACAATCGACAAGTGAAATGAAAACAGAGGATGGGTGGCAAAGAAGAAATATGGGAAAAGGTTTTGGGCCGGGAGAGCCAATGAAAAAATTTAGGCAGGATTAACGAATCAGGGCGGAGGGCAAGTGACATCAGGAAAGCAGAGTCTAACGCAGAAGAGGGAGAGGTTTGGTTTGTAGACGCAAAATGGCCGATCTTTCACTACACAAGAAGTTTGCATTCTTGATCCCAATTTAGCTGTGGTAGGTAGTCCTTGGCTCTAAAATTCAGGTCTCTGCTGTGGAATCTCCACCATTCCTTGGCGTTGGCGACATCCATTCAGTATTTTTTGAATGATCTGCCGGAGATTTCGTAGAGTCGATGTCCATGGATCTTGTAAAGGTCGAGGAGTTCAGCTTCCTGTTTGGTCCAAACGTTTTTTCGAAATGAGAAAATGTATGTTTGAATGTCTTTTATCTCCATCGAAATACAGTCGGAATAACAAGTGGTTTCGAAAAATTCACCTAAGGGGAATTCTTTAACTTTTGCTCGAACTTGGGCGAACCTGGGGGCTCTTGACATATTTTGTAGGGCGATGGGCGGGGCCCGGTCAGGGAGGTGGTCTTTTGAGGGAGTATGATCTGTTAGAAAAGTGTTCTTGCAACTTTTCTTTTTCTTCTTCGATGTCTTTTTCAGAGATGGGGTTTAGACGTTTGCTTCGGTGGGTAGAAGTTCTCGCAGTTCAGGGGGGCAGGAGAGGCGGAAGATGAAACGTCAACTTGGTCATTTTCAGTTCTCGTGAGTTTGGTATTGTCCGGGCAATTTGCTTTAATGTGTCCAGGAAGGTTACAGTAGTAGTATTTCTTTTGGATTCCTTGGTAGTGAACTCGAACGTTGAAGCGCACAAGCCTGATGATTTCCGGAATGTCCTTTTTAAGCTCGATTCTGAGTTTCTTCGTTCCATTATAGAAGCCATGCAAGCCTCCCATCCATCTTTCACGAGTAATGGCTGATTTAACGTTTCCAAATCTTTTCCTTTCCTGTAGAACCCCAAAAGTGGGGAATTCGTATGGCAGGTCGCGAAGTCGCAAGATGATGCTTTTGTCCTCAGCAGGAAAGTCAGGGCAGTTCGTATTTCCCAGAGAGAGATCCCATTTTCGATTAATGCGCATAGTAGTTCTTCATCCTTCAGGGTGATTTCGTATTTTGACTGCGTCCATGGTTGCAAGCAAATAAATCCTCCTGGAACCCTGCTAACATCAAAGATGGCTCCAAAGACATCGGAGAAATCGGGCACAAACGAATCGAAGTTTACCCTGACCGAGAGGTTTCGATTGGAATTGGATTTCATGACAGCTCGTAAAAACACGTTTGTACGCTCCAAGGTCGGAACTTGGAATGATAAAAGACGTCTTATCCCTTTGAGATCTGTATAATTTTAACGAATACTTCGTTACTCTAACAATATTTAATGTTTTATTTGGCGACACTATTTACTTATATTGAAATTAGGCTCTCGTAATCATCAAATTTAGTTTTACTTTTAAGAATGGCAATTCAAATCTCAACAATTTACATGGAAATCAAAAATTCGAAATTGATATACAATGCATTAAGCCTCGTTCGGGTCGTTCAAAAAACTTTTTTCTTATTTAAAAGAGACTCACCAGTTCAAATTTCTTTCCTTTCTTTCTTTTTATGTCTAACCTCCCTTACAAACACATTTTGGACGCTATCTATGCATTATAAATGTATTTTCATTAAAATTCAATTTCCAATTTTGATTAAATATGATTATGCACAAAATCAATACAAAATACACACCAAAATGTATGAAATATGTACGGAGATATGTTTGAAATACGGCATCATAAACATTGGCTTGGGCCCAAAGACACCGGC
>QLNU02004793.1:0-13461 GCA_006491805.2 Dysdera silvatica | reverse complement strand
AATTATGTAGCGTTAATATTTTAAAGAAACTAAAATGTAACAAACTCAACAAGCCTTAATTTACAATTTATATTAACATTTTATCTTAAAATTTAAGTTGTTATTGTGTTCGTAAAATTATTGGAATCTACAATATAATAGGATATTTATAAGACAGAGATATGTAACTTTTGAAAGTAAATAAATTTTTTGATCTAATGTATGCATCTCAATAATCCAGTAATGACGAGACCCTAGTCTTTGGGTCCACTGAGCTGGGTTTGACATCTAATAAGTTTAATTGGATGGAATTTTTTCCTTGTTTCGAAGTCACGTTATGTTATTGGTTACACCGCAGCTTACATCTGGGTGTGGTTACTGAGGCGACAGAGGTTTGAATTCCTTGGGAACCATAGATCAAAGCTGACCATGGCCTTAGTTATCCTTGCACCATAAAACACGAAACAAACACTAAATAAACTGTTAAAGTTATGTTTGTGCTTATATTCTATCAATATGTTTCTGTTTCTTTAACGATCCTTAAAATCGTTCTTGTTCCTAACAATATCCGAAGATTTAAGTTGGTCGTAAGAAGAGAGCAAGTTCTAAAGAAATTTAATTAATTTAGTACCAACGAAACTTTAATAGAAATAAAAAAAAATCTCTCTTGATACTTGTAATTGCAGAAGTATATATTATAAAAGTAGCCTATATAGTAGGAAAATTGCCAATTGTGGTAGCCGAATTAACTTTACGTCACAAGACGTCATACACCTTACGTCAATATTTCAGTTTTTAGAGGAAAAGTGGGCTGTATTTGAGAAAGGGAAAATTTATTTTTATCTTCAATGAGTTAGTCGCTTTTTTTGTTTCAAGGAGAGGGGCTTAGTGATTTTTCTCGTAAGTGGTTTTCACCAAGTAAAGGGCGGTCAAATTTTTCTCTGATTGGATAAGCTTGAGACCTTAATAATTCGAGAAATATGGATTTTTCAGCATTTTCGCATTAACATTTTTTTGCTTAGAATTTTGCAAAGAATCTTGTTGTATACTTTTCTTCCGGGCGTTAACAGACACCCTGTATATCTGTTTTCCCAATATCGAATGCAATACATCAGGGATCAGAAACCTAGAGCGCGCGGACTAATTTTTATGGCAAGCGGAGTGATACAAAAGCAAAAATGAAATTCCGAATAGGATTGTTACAATTTAAAAGTAGTATTTTTTTGTCTTCAAAAACCTCATTCCTGTTTTCACATGTCTTGAAGTGGAAAGCTTATGGACATTCGTGAGAAAAGTGTATAAAATAGTAATACGTAGTCAGAGACTGAGAGATTTCTTAAACGACGGTTAGTTGCTTTTCTATTCAAAATTTCATCTTCTTTTTCCGTCTTAACCTGTTTATTAACACTTACGTTTGCTCATTACACCATTACACAACATTGCGCCCTGCGGTGGCGCAGTGTGGTAACGCGTTCTCCTATTGCGCGGCTAATCCGGGTTCGACTCCCAGCAGTGCAAAAAGAACGCTTACTCAGAGATCTCATAAAGATCGCACTGCTCACTGTAGTCCGGGGTTTGGTTCCCTAGGCCTTAAGAGGTTCGGATTCCTCGGAAAACAGTAGGTCCCGGCGCAGCATGACCACTGTAGTCTTTGAGCCGTAAAACCAAAAAACAAACAAACAACCATTACACAACAAGGCAGTATGGTAGAGATTAGTATTGTGAGAAATTTATGCCGTGAAAACGTGCTGTGAAGAAACAAACGATAGTTCTTTTGAAATCTTTTCAAATATATAGTGAATATGAATTTATACAGTAAAATGATTAGACTGCTTAAATTTTTAATATTAAATTGTAAATCATACGTCAAGTATATAAATGTACACGTATATTTTAAGAAAACGAACTGTTTTAATGTATCAAGGATATAACAATTATCTACTTAATTTGTAATAATATACAGGGTGATTCAGAACTAACTGAACAAACTGAAAGTGGTGGTAAAGAACATCAAATAAGCCATATTTGGCTAAATCCACATGTCCGTAAAGGGCCCGATGTAACTGTAGAGTGAAAGTATTATTTACATCCACATCATTGCTATGTAGGCAATTACAAAAACAAAAAAAATTTCTTTTGATACATAATTTAAGTGATTGACCTAATAATGCAGCAGAGGCAAAAAAAACATCGGAAATTCCTTTCCCTTGCCCTGAGTAGTGTTGCCATTTAGTCATCACAGGTATGGAAAACGATTGTTTTACCATACTGGAGGCAACTGGAAATTGTCAAGCATGCGTAATAGGTAAAGGACATCAAAAGAAACAACTTTCGTCCAGCGAACCAATGTCCGAAAATGTGTCGTTCTTGAACTACAGTGATAGTATTTGCATCCACATTAGTTAATCATGTAACAAAATTTGGAAAATTTGCCGTTCCAGTCTAAAGTCATATTGGAAGAGATTCCACTGCTTACTACGGTCCAAACTAACTTCCGATGGCCAAATTTATGCAGTTCAGGAATTTATGGCCCAAACGTGAGCTTCACATTTAGGCCATGAATTCCCCAATTACATAAATTTGGCTATGGGAAGTAGTTTTGGACCATAGTAAGTGGTGGACTCTTTTCCAATACGGTTCTAAGCTGGAACGACAAATTTTCCAAATTCTATTACATCAACTAATGTGGATGCAAATAATAACATCCCTGTAGTTTCCAATGGTTCATTTTTGGACATTGGTTCACTGGACCAATATCCAAAGTATTTCTTTTGTCCAGTTGTTTCTTTTGATGTCTTCACCTATTACTCATGCTTGAGAAATTCCAATTGCCTTCAGTATAGTAAGCAATCGCTTTTCATACCTTTGATGAATAAATGGTAACAATAATCAGGGCCAGGGAAGGCAATTTCCGATGATTTGTCTCTGCTGCATTTTTTTAATCCATCACTTAAATTACGTGTCAAACAATTTTTTTGTTTATGTAATTGCCTACGTAGTAACGATGTGAATGTAAATAATACTTTCACTCTACAGCCAAATCGGGTCCTTTGCGGACTTGGGGATTTCGCGAAATATGGTTTATTTGGCATCCTTTACCACTCCTACCATTTTTTTCCATTAGTCCTGAATCACCCTGTATAGCAGTAGAATAGAAAATTGAACTTTCATAACTCGGTTGGCGTAGGCTGGCATGAGGAATAAAACTTCATTATTATTGGTAAAATATAAACTTGGATTAAAATTGAAAACATGTAAGACGTGTTATTGGAAAAGTGGGCTAAATTGGTACACACAATTTGAAAAAAATGTTGTTATGTTGAAAATTAGAGCTAACGCTAAATTTAATACAGTTAGTTTTCTAGAATACAGAAGTTTGAATTTTACCGGGTTTTGCTGGGCGTTTTGAGACATGGCAGTTGTATAGTCTAAAATGTGTTGTGTAAGAGCGTTCTTGTTGCGAAGAATGGGTGGGTGAGGGGTATTCTCTCATCTTACCTTTGGTCTCTTCTGCTCAATGTTCCAGAAAAGTTCTAGAAAACAGTCATCTACCAGTTGCCGGTGACAGTCTGATGAATCTCGTGAAATGGATGTTCAGAAAACAACTCTCTGAGAAACGAGAGTAGATGTTTTTTAAACTTTCCGACCTTTTCAGTTTTATAGGCATTTGCTCATTTGGAAAGTTCCAGAGAGCTTGTTGGATCTTTATTTCTGTCTAAAATTGATGTATTTTGCTTTCAACACTTGTATTAATGCAACAAATACTCTTGGATGTGCCCTAAATGAAATTTCTGGGCAATTCTATATATCATTTTACAATTACTATTGCTCTTTCCTTGAGTAAAAAAAATAAATAAATAAATTAGGTACCCATCCACACCAGACTCCACTTCTTTGAGCTGACTGCTTAGGATATTTCTTGCTACCGATCCAATCTTCGATCTTGTCCGGATGTTGATGTAAATCATTTTGGGGGATCATATCTGATAATAAAATTCATCTTCTCCGCAATTTTTTCGACATTGTAGTACCTGGTCAATCTTCTTTAACATTGTCAATTGGGGATGACAGATTGCATCTAAATTCGGCAAATAGGTGGTAGGTGTTACTATCATAGAAGAATAGTCGCCGAATATAATATCACAGCCTCATAAATGATCGTCATTCATCTAAAGCGATTTTCAAGTCATCAAAATCACATGGCGCATAAAAATTATCTCTCAACGCCATTAGAAGACAGAAGCAAATTCATTAGATTCAACAACTGCTAACAACTATAAATGTTGGTGCAAATAATCTAAATTCTTTAAATTTTCCAACTGCATGATAAGAGATTCAAATCTGAATTTTAACAGCAAATTATGTTTACTCATGTCTCAAAACTTTTCGAGACTTTGCATTTGCAATTGTTATTCAAATATGAAATCGTTCATTATACAGTAGGTTCCGTCCCAATTAACAAAGTCTCCTCTTAATATATACACCCTTTCAGTGCCGAATTAATGTTTTTATGGGCCCTAGGTTCGAAGGATAGAACAGGCCCCTGAAGAATGTGACCCTCGTGATATTGATTCAATAAATCGTGAGATTTCTTTGACGTTCCTTATCTAAAATATTCAGCTTTATCGATAATTAAAATTTCTCAGACAGTAATTTGTAAATAAACGATATTAAAATAAAACTTCAACTGAACGATGGATTGTCTTGGGGCCCCAAATTTACGAGGTCCTAGGCCTGGGCCTACTTAGCCTATACGTGAATCCAACATTAACCCCCCTCCCCGGGATTATATGGGACATAAAATTACGAACAAAATACTTCGAGAAAATGTTATGAAATTTTATTCCGAATAATTTTTTATCTCGTAATTTGTAATTTAAGCAAATTTAATGCGACTAAGTTTTTTAAAAGTAAGATTGGTGTTTTTTACTTTGGCGTTTACTCCAAGTATAATTTTTCTAACAACAAATTTATTGGTGATATTTAGATAAGCGAAGAAATGAAATATCAACAAGATTATTATCAGCAAAATATCGATCTATTTCATATGTATATTTCTAGAATTTAATTTTCTCTTTAAAGTAATAGGGTTCTAATGTGATAATAAAATGCATCTATCGTTTAACCATTTCATATACAGGCTTCCTAGGAAAGTGTGAATGCGGCCAGTAACTTTTGAATGAAGACATCTTTTGCAACATAAGTTAGGGATTGTTATAGTAAAATGACCATGACATCAAATGAGGCAAACACCAGCGCTCCTGATGGCGAATTGAGGAAGTTAAAAATTTTATTTTGAAAAATAATGAAGGGAGGGGAATACGTTGTAGAGCATCCTTCAATTAGTAAAAAAAGATACACGGACCACATGCAATATGTACACGTATTGCCACAAAGTGAGATGTTCCGGAAGTTTTAATACATTAAATTCAATTGATACTTTCTAGCGCTTTAGAGGTTTAGTTGAAGTTCTTATGGGAAAAAAAATCAAGGTCTCATTCTTATAAGAACTTCAACTGAACTCTTAAAACACCAGAAAGCATTAACTGAAAGCTATGCATTGAAACTTCCGGAACACCTCAGATTGTGGCAGTACATGTACATATTACATGTGAGTCGTATACATTTTCCTATAAATTGAAAGATGCTCTACAACTTCCTAATTGAAAATATTTCCTCATCTTCATTATTTTTCGAAATAAAATTTTTAACCTTCTCAATTCGCCACCAGGGGCGCTGCTGTCTATCATGTCTGATAGTGTATAGTCATTTTACTATACCAATACCTAACTTTGGTTGCAATATCTGTCTTGGTTCAAAAGTTATTGGCCGCATTCGGACTTTCCATGAACCCTGTATAAATATAATTATATTGTGCTTCTTGTAAAAATATTTCTAGACACTTTTCAGTGAAATGTACTATTTCATCATGAAAATAAAAAAAAAAATATTTTCTGTACATTCAAATCAGCAATATCATATGGCCATTATGAATTTTATTGAAAGCACCTTAGTTTGAGTATTATTGAACCTTATGTCAATAGTTCGATTAAGGAAATTTTCTTACTTGTATACTATTACACTATTAAGAATACGAGAAAAATACATAGTCATTTCTCTTGTGATTTTGCCTGCCTTAAACCTATTTAAGTACAACGAAAACCTTCTATGACATACATATTTCTCAAAGGATATATAAGAGTTCTTCGATGCTTGCTTTAATGCAGCATACTTTAATTTAGGTGGCACTATGTAAATAGTGATGGGTACTGTCGTTCCCAATATTATGTCACGGTGATTTTATTAATCAACGCGACATTATTCTTGCTTACCAATTGCAAAGGAGGGCAAAGACGATTTTCTCAAGTTTCCACGAGGGATTTGTCCCTGTAAACAGAATTTAAAATACTTGTGTGAGAAAAGAGCGGGACTTCACAAAGGAGAAGGCAACTCAAATCCATAAAATCATAGTAGAACACCCAAAACTTTAACATAAAAACTCAGGACTAAAGAAAAGCAGAAGCTAACGTGAACTGAAAAATAGGAAAACTATAAAGAAAGTCACGAACAAACTTTTACAGCTGTGAAGTAAAAAGTTATTTCTAACGATTCAATTTTTGGTCATTGTAAGTTGCGAATCAAGTTCAACAACAACAAAGTCGTAATTTCGGATCAATCTGACATTTTCTCAGGGAGAAAAAGCAATAAGTGTCAAAATAATACCTTTTCCTCAAGCCAATAGCAAAATGTCTCTCAAATGACGTCACTCGAACCAGCCCAGAATTATTGTTTTCGATACAAAATCGAATCAATGAGATTTCGAGGCTAGAGAGTGGACCGAGAGAAGTAACACTCCCCTTTGACTGAAAAGGCGAGTCAAGAGGAGAAAAAGACGAGTTATGGCGGATAAAGTTGAGCTAAACTGACTCAAAAGATTAGCATACAATGGCCTGGGAAAATGATATTTGAGCCAGTGAGAATGACACGAATATAGAGGACTATTGGGTGAGCATGTTTTACCATTAGCAGCTTTTTCATTTTATTAACATAGATTAAGCAAATCGCCAACGATAATGAAATAGATTTAAGAACAATAATATCACGGTGCAATATCAGAAATTTTAAATAACAATTGTTGTTATTATTATTGTATTTCATATTAAATATCATTACCATAGATTAAAATTATTGCATGTCAGATGAACCATATATAAGTGTAAACAGGAAACGATGATACGGATTAGCGAATTTTGTAATAGAAGTCGAAGCACGTTAAGCGTAATTAAGAAAGTCGTGTACTTATCAACGTGTTTAGTGAATGTATCAGTGAATTTTATTTGTTCGATTGAATTATTTGAATCTTTTGAGTTTGATCAATGAGGATAAACTAATAGATAATCATTCTCATATGATAAATTATTTCGATAAGATTTAACTGATATGGATTCGATAGATCAATTGGTAATTTTTGAAGAACAGGACTCCACTGACATGTGTACCAAAATATACGAATTTATATGCTCATACTATCCCAAAACCAAGGCATTGGGTTTAGTTATAATCATGTACTTCATGATTTATATTATATTTATCATAATATCTGTTAAATTGTAAATAAATATAGTTTTCATGATGAACAGTGTCTTATGCAATTATTTTATGTGTCAACAGTTCCGCATATTGATTTTATGCAATCATACATACACATTTCTTGTTATAGATATTTAAGGTTTTACAGAACAAAAAACAACACAACGCGTAAAACCTAAGTTTAGTTGTCCTATCTGCGTAAATGGCAGACCACTAGACCATCATGACCAAACCACATATTTAATCTAAATCTTTCAATTTTTAATATTTGTTTACCACAAAATAATTTCATTATCAGATAAAAAATGCCGTGACATAAATAAATGGTTATGACAGTAGTAGCCGACATTTCATGAAGAACTGCAGATTTTATGTTTTGGTTTGTGGACTTTTTTAAATTGTGATTTAGAGACGTTATATTGATGATACTTTTGTTGTTGTGCTACCGAGATCCAGGACGGATGGCTTCTTTGAGTATTTAAATATGTTGAATGCTCATATAAATTGCACATTAGAGGGGAAAAATTTAGAACTAACTTCCATTCTTTAATGTAAAAATTTAGAGAAAGAAAGATTATCATTTACATACTTCGATACATATTGGAAACCAACTCACGGAAACCAACTTTTGGATGCATTCTCACAGCTTCTCAGATTTCCACCCGCAACAGCATCTGATTTGCAACAAAACTTCTAATTACAAATCCCTGATCATCGTCCAGTTTCAACATAGTGTAGTAGTGTCAGGTTGAACAGCGATAGGTTGATGATTAAGTGGTTCTATTTCATGGCGCAAGGGATGTGAAGGTAATTCCGCGTCAAACGTGATAAAGTTTTATATAAGGTTTTACAAAATATGAATGAGATTTTACACAAAGGTAAAAAGAGCAATAAATGCAATAAAAAACGAACGATGCGATAAAACCAGATGAGATTGTAAAAATCGGCATGAGATAAAAATTTCAGTTTGATTTTATAATTAAAATAATCGCATAAAGAAGCGCTGTTCCAAATAAGATTTAATTCTAGTGGAGGATTTGGAGAGCACAGATCTAACGGTAGTAGTGAAAGACCAGGAGAACAAAGAACGACTAGATCAGCCGTAGTTTGTATAAAGTCTAATTCATTTTTATTTTAAAACCGGACATACAGTCTCACCTTGTTTCTTACAGGAAGACCCCTACTGTTCTTGCGTTATAAAAATCCAACGAACGATTTGTAGTTTTGCCGAATGTGGAGGAAGAATATAGCCATCTTTAAAAGACTTCCTACAAATATGTACCAACTTCACATAATCTGTTAGCTAATATAAGACACCACATTATGTTCGAGAAATCTCAATCATACCAATTTATAGCATATTGTACAGGAGTTTATCCAAAACATACACCAGAGGGAGACAGAATGGGCTGCTCCATAAAAGAAAATCTCTGTACAGCGAAAATAAACTTGGGAGATTGGGCTCATATCGCACTGGAGTGATATAAAAGTGATTTATTGAAGTTTGAATTCTCACTGCTATGGGCTTCTTTCGTGAAGAATTGAATGATTTATTGCGTTTGTAACTGAGCCATTAGCTTGGCAATACCGATGCACAAAACTTGTAAAGTTTTTGCTAGTTTGAGGAAATTCGATTTGGAATGTGCATGAACGAAAGGACAAGGTGTGGGACTAAATTAAAGCAAACCCAGAGTATAGTAATTATGATTTTTTGAGTATAAATAGATAGAATTTTCATTCATAAACATTTAAAGAGTTCATTTGATAAAGAGAACCATGTTTCCAAACACGTTGCTAAATTTTTTCAACGTGAACTTTCCATTAAGTACTTTATTCTGTCTTTTACCAGAGGATGTAAAAGTAAAGAAGAGGAAAAAATACGAAAGGTGAAAGTAAAATAGAACTGGAAAGAAAGATGGTAAAAGAGTATGTTTTTTGTTTGTTCGTTCGGAATTTTATGGCGCAAGAGCATCTGGGCTATAGTTGGCGCAGTATAGCCCAGATGCTCTTGCGCCATAAAAAATCCAAACAAACAAACTTTTTACCATCTTTCTTTCTAGTTGTATTTTACTTTTACCTTTCTCATGTTTTCCACTTCTTTATCTTTGCATTCTCTTCCTTCATCGTAATCTTTACCTTCGTTTCATTTTCTTGTCAAATTCTTATTCTGCTCATATTATATGTTCTACTTCTCTAACAAAATTGTGTTTTATTTCTTTTATTTCCTTTCTTTGATTGTACCTCCCTTTTTATGCTTGTATCTTCTTTTTATACTTTACGACCAGTGTCGAAATTTTGCTAATTATATTCATAACATACAACTTTCAAAATTGCTACGCCTTCATTTATAATACGGTAAACTGCGTTGCTCGCTAAACTCATATTTCTCTGAAATATCCGCGCTCCATCGTCATCGTTGAATCATCATACTAGTTAAATCGTCTCATGCTGAATTCTTGAAGAATATGTAGGCGGTAAACGAAAGGTCGCTTGTGTAACTTCCGCCCGAGTCATAGTATTTTTTTTCTAGTGTTACATGACATAAAATACTTCCAGATTGAGTCAAAAGCTTGTATGCATAGAAAAAAATCGCACGCCCGCACGGAGCAACGCACAAATGCCAATTAAGTTCTACTTTTTCCACGATGCAAGGACAGCAAAGATCACACTGCTTCAGAACTTAGAGTTTTCTAAAGCATCCAACCCTCTTAAAATTTAGGGAACCGATCCCCTGAACCATAGTAGGGTCCGTCAAAATCACTCATAAAAGAGTATCTATGTAGGAAACTATATGACTGGCGATTCACTCGCTTTTAAGAATGCTAAAACTCATCTATACTGAATAACTAGAGAGTAAGTGAATAAATCTGAATTATGGGGAAACTCACGGCTGGTGGAAATTAACAACGAGACGAACACCAACGTTTTACCTAAGTAGGATTAATTCGGTTTCAGGATCAGTGGTAACAATGCAGCTTTCGTTTTGGTTCTGTCCAGATGCTGCGTTTTGATAATACTTAAGGCCGTTTATCTTGCACTCACTGTCACGGCCTCGATAGCCCTCATATTGAGAGTTCTTCACTCAAAGGCTTTTGGGGTTAAAAGATGAATATCAGTATAAACAAAACTTGCCAGTTAACCTTTCTTTTACATATATACACTTCTTTTTCAATCGCAACTGAAGTTCTAAAGCGAAAATAAAATGTTGTCTACTGTTAAAGAAACCATAAAAGAAACCAATATATTCGTCTTTCAAAATATGATATACATTCCCTTGTAGCAAAAATTTTATATGCTTCGCTCTCTTTCCTTTTTTACACTACACCGAACTAAACCTCGCATTAAACCCCTCGATTTATTCCCCAATAAAACATCCTTAAAATACATTAATAATATGAAATATAAATTTTCTTACGGATATAAAATAGAATCGGGATAGAAAGAATATTTTAAAAATTTAAAAAATGCACGTTCAGCAGCTGTTAGAATTTTAATCTATTCGTTGCTTTTACGTAAAACAAATTACATTCCTATTTTCTGAGAAAAATCATAAAGTACCTTGAGGAAAATAAGCATGTTCTAAAAGATTACGGTACTTGTTTGTTACAGCGGTCCCCGAGATAATGATCTCGCCAAGGACATCGCCAAGTTCGGGAGTAGTCCAATCTCACTATTGGCTATAGCGACCATCTTATATAATGGAATATTATTTTCCAGACGTTTTTGTAACCCAGTAATTTTATTGCATCAGTATATACTTAGTGGGGATGTGTCCCGCCACCACACCACTGACACTGACGTAAGATTGTCTTCGAGTTGTGCCTGAATGTTGGAAGGGTTGAATCAATGGTTTCCTGAAGATTTTTTTTTATAAATAAGACAATATAATAATAATAATAACAATAAACTATATACTAATAAATACTGAAAATAATGTTATTGAATTTATTTTGCGTACGCGTGATTTAATATCAACGGGTGGCCATGGTTGGGCATCTGCTCCCCTCTCTAACCGTCGCCAAACTAGTAATAAACTTGCCAAGCTTGTAACCTTACCAAACTTTTGGGGCGGACTAAACTTCTTAGGGGGTGACCGTACCACACCTCGTGGGCGGACTAAACTTCTTGGGGTGACCTTTCTAAGCCGCGTGGGCGGGGTTAACTGTCTTATATAACAAGCGGACTTTCTGATATTTTATATAATATGGATATTTCAAGACAAGTATAAACTAGTATTTCTTTTTTTATAATTCAAAACTAGCTATGTATTAAATATATACGAGGATTGTGTGATTATATGAAAATTCACGCAAAAAGGTTATGTTATATTTGGACTAGTTACGTTTGAATTAGCAGAAAACATAGCATTTGGTTTTGAAAAATCTGATAATCTGCTTCTATAAAAGAAGAATTGCGATGTATGCACGTGGTTTACATGTACGTATTAATATAAAATATTCAGAAAAGATAATTGATATGTGTAATTTGCCCTTTACAAACAGCAAAGGCTTTGAAACACATTTGCATGATAAAGATTTGAAAAGCGCATTTAATCTCTTAGTAACATATGTATATGTTACCGGCAAAGTGAGAAATGCAGACATTGTATAGAATGTCTAGACGTTTTAAGGCAAAGTATGAAATATCTATTTTATTTTAATATTTTACGATTAATGATGTTTCTAATGTCACCTGACAAGGCACGTAACATCCTATGCTTATTAATATAAAACTTATTATTACTTATTGTTATTCTCATTACTATTACTTATTATTAATATTACTCATTATCAAGGGCGGACCTAGAAATTTTTCAGGGAGAGGTCATTTGTTTCTGATTCCTATTTTCGGCCAAGTGTCCGGTACTTTTCATTTCATTTTCATTAATATAATCCTGGATCAAGGAGGAAGGGGCGGGGGGGGAGGATAGCCCTTGGATCTGCCAGTGATTTTTATTAATATTACTTATTACCATTACTTATTATTATTACTATTACTTATTATTATTACTATTACTTATTATTATTACTATTACTACTACCATATTTATTAATTACTATTGCCTATTTACTATTAATTTATAGGCATTATATAGAATGCATAAACGTTTTCAGGCAAAGTATAAAATGTCCATTTCATTTTAATATTTTACATTAATAAGTAAGTAGTAATTATAAGTAATAGTAATAATTATGAGTAATAGTAATAATTATAAGTAATAGTAATAACAATAAGTAATAATAAGTAACAACAATAATAAGTAATTTATGTAATTTATGTAATAATAATAACATTTCAGCATAATTATTTGTTGGATGTTTCAGCTCATGATCTAGACCAGGTGTTGGGAACCATTTCATGTTGGAAGGCCGCATAAATTAACTGTTAATATTAGAAAGCAGCATTAAGTAAGCTGTAATGTACAAAGGCCGCATGTGTTTTGATTGCGTCAGTCAATGAAGGAAGATTATTTCGTTGAGTCTTCTTGTACTCTTTTATACTTTACTTAGATTCATTTTAAGTTTATAACGTAAATAGAAAAGACTATCAGCATCATGTTAATAAAGTGAAAGGATTTTTCTTCAAAATTTTAATTCGGTCAAAAGGCCGCACCTAAGGCCCTCAAAGGCTGCATGTGGCCATAATAACGGCCGCGGATTCTCCACCACTGATATAAGCCAGTGACTTCATTATCATTCAATTAATCGATTTTAGAGATGTGTCATGTAAATAAAAGAATTTGATTCGTGAATTAATAGATATAGATTAAATTAGAATTTAATAAATATTAATTAATCAATTAATTAATTGATTGGAATTAATAAACCTAGATTAATCAATTAGGATTGGTAACTATTGATTAATTAATTACAATTATTAAACATAGGTTAA
>QLNU02004788.1:48776-58983 GCA_006491805.2 Dysdera silvatica | reverse complement strand
AACATTTTAAAATATTTTGACAAAACAACAGTTTTCACTACGAAAAGGCATGCACTTTTATTTAAGAAATCTCAACAATTGTCTACAGAGGAACTAAGCAGTAGAATTATTCAAATATCTTCTGATTTTAAAACTACCTTCAATTTGTTAAGTCTTAAAAAATTTATTTTTACACTTAACAAACCTATCATAAAAAATTATATCATTTGTATTTGATCATAAACCAGATATTGATTTGTTTACATATTATCTTTTGATTGATTACTTAAATCATAAAATATTTTAATCAAATTGGAATCAATATATTGAGCCCAAGGCTATGAATTCTTCAAAAAACGTAAAATCTACTATGTTTTTGGCTTTCCCAATATTGAATTTAACAATATTAATTTCAAAAAATCTCTCAATAACTCTAAAAAGTTTTTCCCCCCCACAAAAAAACACTAAGATAAAAGTGAACTATAAAGACAATGTTACTATTGATCGACAATTTTTCAAATATAACTCTATTTCTAAAAAACTAATGAGGCTTTTAATACACCATGCATAGGGCCGAATTTAGGGTACGATGCACCCTAGGCACAACGATTTTTGGCGCCCCCTCCATTGGCGTAATTAGGGGGCTAATCCCCCTAGAAAATTTCTTTTAAGCATCAAGGTATATGGTTTAGCCCCCCCTAAACTTCGAAAGTAGTTATGTCCATGTCCACCTCCCGCCGTACTAGCAGAAAGAAATAAAACTCTGTCCTTCCGCCCCCTCAAATTCGACGAAAAATCGCAGAGGATAGGGAAGGAGCGACATTTATGATTAGCCTACCTTATATGCATTATTATAAGATATAATAATGATATTTTTTAAAATAAATTTAGTTTATTTGACGATTTTTTGGATATTGGGAGAGGGGGCAAGGGCCGTTGCAGTACAAAATTTAAGGAAATGCGCAAAGCTTGAAAAACTCACTTGTAAGTTTAGTTTTAAGTACTTTTTTTTTAAAATTAATAACTTTTAATGTAAACTTATTATTCTCAGGGAGGGCGCACGCCCCCTGCCTGGATCTTATGGGGGCAAGGGGTTATTTCACGCAATTTTTCAGAATTTCAGATTTAGAAAAAAAGGGGTGGAGAGCGCCTTCTCAGGGGGAGATGATTGACAGAATTCTGGAGTAAATAATTTGCAATTAAAAAAAATAATTAAAAAAAAAATCCGCAGCCTCTTACGCCCTGGGCAAGTGCCCAACTTGCCCATTTATAAATCCGGCACTGATCATACATATGTGAAAGACACACTGAATTTGTTGACAGTAACCATCAGCATGTCATTGCAGGTAATATAAATTTCTTTAGTAATAGTGATTTAAAAACTTTTGTCAAAAGAAACAAAGTTTAGATTAGAAAAATATATGTCAAAAAAACCACACAAGAAGAATATCATCAGAGAAATTGATGATTTTATTTACAATGTGGCTATTAGACATACAATACCAATCAAATCATTTATTTGGAAAAATAATTGCATTTGTGAAGTTTTCTTACACGCTGTCTGGTATAAAAAATGGGATAGAACACATAAAAATTTCAAGAGCGTTGCAGAATACAAAAGAGATTTGAAGGATTTTTATAGGCACTTTGTGTTACTGAACATAGATAATTTTTTTTTTCAACATTTGCCATCATGTGCAAGAGGTTCTATGTTTCAAACATATAGAAATTTTTTGATAATACAGAGCAAGTCACAAATCTGGGTACAAGCTCTACTCCTATCTTCAAACACATACAGGGTGCTTTTGAGAAACTCAAAGCTATCCTATCTTCAATCAACTTCCCATACATAACGCTTACTGTTAAATTTCATAAAGATCCAATTGGTTTTCGCACTGTTAGATGTGCTACTAGCTCTTATAGTGTTAGAGCTGTTAAACTGCTTCTTCGAACATTTAAACAGATTTATGTTAAAATTTCCTTAAATACCTTTATTTTAAAAAATAGTTTTCAACTTTTGAAGACTTCGAACTCCAGTGATAGGAATCCCACTTTCATTAAGTGCTTTGATTTTGAGGATCTATTTAACCAAATCAATTTAAGAGAGCTATATCATATATTATTAGAATTATTTACAGAGTATGATATAAAACCAATTGACAAAATTTCATTTGTAAAACTGTTAATTTCTGTCTTAACTATAATATGGTATATAATGGCACTGGTTATTATAAACAGGCAAGAGGGCTTTCTTAAGGGGGAGTGTATTCTTTTTTAGCTGCAGATTTATACTTACTGAAATGTGAAAGTTTATCTTCACCAAGAACGGATCTATTTTTTGGCAGATATATAAATGATATAATCTATATAGGCTATGGTATGGAGCATCAATTGGACATTCATTTTTATCCCTCAGGATGAACACTGAAAGATACCTCTGTATCTAGAATTCGAGTTCACATTTTAGATTTACTTATTACTATCAATGAAAATAATAGATTTGTCTTTCAAATATGCGATAAAAGAAAACAATTTTTATTTGCTTTTGTTCAGTACTTGCAATATGACACATGTCTCAGAAAACATGTTATAAAAAATTTGATTTTAGGTGAACTCTTCAGACAGAAAGTGCTTTCAAATAGTGTTGAAGCCATTTCTGAAGGCTTAAGATCTTTTAAAAAATGTTTGGTTTTAAATGGTTTTCCAATGAACTATATAAATAGGACATTTGCAAATTTCATCGCTAGAAAGAAATCTTAAATGTTTCTTATAAAGAATAATCATTGCAATTAAATACATCTAATCGCAGTTCTCAAATATAGACGGAAGCACCTGTTTATTTCTTTTGGATAACTGGTATTGCTTAATTTATAAGATGTGGCAATACTTTCAAAACTGCCTTGACTGATCATGTGCTATCTTTTTAGTTACGAGTTTGAATTAAATTTCTACATCACTGCTATTACAAGGTACTTAAACTACTTCCTATTTTATTATTAATAAAATATGTTTGCAAAAACTCGGCTAAGAATGTTTAAAAATGAAAAGTTTCTGACACTGAATAAATTCATCTATATTTTTTTTACATTTGTGGTATTACTTGGCCATACTGAATTTGTTGAATTACTACTTGTAAGTTATTCAACAGTGTTACGTTGATGTGAGATGTATACAGGACTTTCTATTTCTTTCTATTTTTTGTCTTTTTCAAACAAAAAATGTGTTTAAATCTCTGCCGCATGGATGGTTATAGACAAACAGGTCTTCCTGTATAATGTCTGCATTGAATGGGGAATGTTGGATCTTTAAAACATTGTTTAATCCATGATTATTGGCTCATAACGCCAATCAAAGTTCGTACATTGCAGGTCCAATTCTTCTTTCTTATGCTATGATCTGTCTAAATTTATTGATTCTTCATTTATATATATATATGTGTGTATGTGCACGCGCGCACATCTGTGGTTGGAATTAAAAAAAAAACACCCCCCTTTTCCATTTGTTGCAGAAAATACCAAAGAAAGTAAATATAGATTATTGGAAACTTGTCAGTAGCTGTTGAAGATAATAAAATAGTTCGCTTATTTTTAAAACTTCAGAATCGTTTAGAAAAAATTAAATAAGAGAAAAAAAAATTTAACTTCAAAACAAATTACTCATTAGTGTTTTAAAAAGTTATAAGTTTCATAGCTTGCACAACAAAATTACAACATTTATGTATGTATGTAAAGAAATTTTAATTGTTTTCTATTTAATTTCATGTGTATCCATCCTCCACCAGATATCTCCATTAAGAGACCACCTCTGAACGACTTCATTTTACGGACCTATGGAGATCGCCTTAGAGAGGTTTTACTATAATGATACTTTTAATAATAATTATTTATTGAAATAAATACTGTATGTAATTTATAAACTTTGAAATAAGAGTATATAATTTACATAATGGAGTGATTTCGTGTCAACTCAACGTGGCTCATAACCCGACATCATCCGATTTCTTTCAAAATTGGCAGAACTGTTGCACACTATGACTTATAATTATCTGTCAAATTTCAGATTTTTACCGACTTTTTTTCCCCAAAGTTATGGATTTTTAAACTTCCAAAAGTGAATGAAAAATTGCATTGCCGTACAACATAAAACAGCGTGTAATTCTTCTTCTAATTGTACTACTGAGCTAACTGAGGGCTCGTTTTGAAGCTCTTGATGTAAGGTTTTCGGGGAGGGATAACATGGCCATGACACTGAAGATCATGTGACCTTGACCTTCAATATCTCAAAACGTGCTCCTTTTGTTTTACATGATTTTTTTACATAAAAAGGTTAAACACTGGTAAAATAGCAATGAAAAAGATCACTCAAGCTTTCGGACGCATCAGCAGCAGTCCTTCATCAGGAGTAATGACGATGTTATGTTTCTGTCTCTTTTTATACTTGAAATTTCTGGAAAACCCTTCATCAGAGTAGTCCCGCAGAATGGAAAAACCCAATGAGAACCAATGGGAGGCCTCCAATAGAATCATGGAAGAACCCCAATAGGGACCAATGAGAAACCCATACTGCGGGCTACCTAATTTGGAGGTGTCCCATACATTTCAGAGTAAGAGTTGTTTATAAGTTTCTGGAAGTGGTTGTGATGTATTAATGGCTTTCCCGTGTAGTTTGTAAGTTTCCCAAGATTCTAAGAAGAGTCTACTATTCTTGTTTGTGATGTGACGGTGTAGTATTTTTGTTGAGTCCCAGTCGGGTTCGTGTCCGTGTTGTAAAGCGTGTTCTGCCAGACGTGAGGCTATGTCTCCTTTCGCGAGTGCTTGTTTGTGTTCTTTTTTTCTTGTTTTGATCATTCTTTTTGTTTGTCCTATGTAATGTTTGTTGCAGTCTTTGCATGGTATTTGGTATATGGCGCCTGTGAGATCTTCTGGTGGAACTGGGTCTTTAACTTTTGTAAGTTGTTTGCGAAGTGTTGTGACAGGGGAATAGAATGTTTGGATATTTGCCTCTTTAAGGATGCGAGAGATTGTTTCGGAAATGCCGTGAATATATGGAATAGATATGCGGGTGTGAGATGTATTGTTTAAAGATGTACTATTGGGTCTACAGTTTCTGAGAATGAATCGTTTAGGGTATCCATTATTTTTAAGTGCCGTGTGTATGTGTTTTGTTTCTGTGTTTGAAAGTGTTTCATTACTGCAGTGAGAATTCGCTCTAAGACTTAATGTTTTAACAACGGAAGCTTTGTGGCATGTTGGATGATGCGATTTAAAATCGAGATATCTGTCTGTATGTGTGGGTTTACGGTAAACTGAGGTGAAGATTGAGTTATCGTGAGATCTGTGTACAAGAACGTCTAGGAAAGGGAGTTTATTGTTCTGTTTCGTATGTGAATTTTATATGTGAGTTTAAGTTATTAAGGTAATGGAAGAAGCTTTGGAGTGTATTAGTTTTAAGTACAACAAACGTGTCGTCGACGTATCTTTTCCAGAATTTAATGTTAAAATTCGGTGAAGACAAAGCAGTTTCCTCAAATGACTCCATAACCAAGTTAGCTACAACACTTGAGACCGGAGATCCCATGGCAGTGCCAAAAACTTGTCTATAGATAGAACCATGTGAGGAGAACACAGCAGAGTCCAGACAAAATTTCAACAATGTGCAGATGTCGTGAGGTGTTAGTGAAGTGCGTTCATGTAGAGTAGTATCATTGTGGAGGCGTGTAAGTGCGGTGTCGATTGCAAGTGAAAAAAAGTTCTAAAACTCTATAAATCTAAAAAACTTACATTTAATCTCTACGACTCTTTAAAATGCACTTCTGGCCGCTTACCATCCTTCTACGGATTACCTAAAATTCATAAACAAAATATTCCTCTCAGACCAATAGTTAGTTTTTGCAGCTCTCCTACATATAACCTATCAAAATATCTTGCACGTCTAATCTCTCCTATAATCGATAGTAACGACTACACTATTTCTACTAGCCAATCCTTATGCACCTCTTTAAATAACCTACAACTTGACAAAGACGACCTCATGGTCTCATTCGATGTAATTTCTCTCTTCAGCACCTTCATTTCAGTTGACACAGTGTTCTCTGTAGAAATTGTGTAAGTTTTTCCTGTTGCAGTATTTACATCCACTTTCTGCAAGACGTCACATCTTGGCAAAATTAAATTATCTTCTTTTGTAAGATATGCAAAAGAAGATGAAGGTCCATGTGGATGTAAAAACATAATCTTATGTTCTTCAGTTTCTTCAAAAGTATTTAGTACGCATCCAACCCACCAATTATTCTCATAAATACATGTTACAAAGCCACAAATGTCTGTGCATACAAGTTCATTTTCATTCAAAATGCACACTATTTTTGAGATTGTGGCATTAGAATTCACTTTCATTTGGAAGTTGTTGCTATTATCAACCGGAATGAAGCAGTGCAATTGCTGTGTGTAGCATATACTTCATGATATTTCAAAATGTTTTTGCAACAACTGTCTTTCAACCTCGTGCTGGTGTTCGGTGAAGCAAACGAAGTCGCATGCTTGAATATTTTCAGTTGCCCAGTCATGTAACTGACGAGCTGTCATAATTTGTGAATTGAATGGCCTATGTAAGCTGGCTTTGGTTGCTAGTCTCTTAATAGTACCTCCTAGACCATCACAGGCAATTTTACCATATGAAGTGGCATAGAAGTGCCATTCAGCTGATGTACCAAAATCTACTTTGTGGTAGCAAAGGTTAATGAAAATATTACGGTTTTTATAATGGGCAGCTGCTTCATCAGAAAAATAATAAATGTGTTTGGGCTTATTTGAATTCTTTTTCTAAATAGGCAGTAAATGACGTTGAAGAAGGTGAAATGCAACGGCATCATGCTGCAGGCATTCAGAAATTACAACATAGCTGATATGTTTTACATTTTCAACGTCTTTATAATAAATTACAACAGGATGTATTGTGGCTTGATAATTGTTCCAATGAAAGCCTTGTGCAGCATCCTGTAGTATAAAAGAATAGTTTTCAGTAAAATCACATATTACCAAAAATTCATCATCTTGAAGTTTCAATTTTACTTTATTTTGAAATAGTGCTTGTCCTTTGGCTGAAAGGGAATGCTTACAAAGAATCGTCAGTTTTTCAATAAATATATTTACGATTTCCTCTACTGGTTTAGTTACCACCATCGGTGTGGTTTGATCTGGTTAAATGTCAGTTCATCAATGCCTATGAAATCAAGCAAATCAGAAAGATGAGTGTGTAGTTTTCCTGTTCTTGGGCACAACTTGCATTCACGTAAATAACAAGCTGGCAAAAGTGGGTTACAAATAATATAAGCAATGCACTCACTGTACGGTTTAATTGTTATACCACTTTCAGCAGATAGTTCCTCAATTTTACGGCCACTCAACGTTAGCTTCACGTTCTGATGAATCGTACGTACACAAACAGTATGAGTTCCACTTGCACCGGCAAGAACACAGTTCTTGGGACTTGATTCACAAAATTTTGAGAAGCCTATTTTTAGATTTGAATGTATTTGTAAAACAGATGTAGGTTTCTTTCAAGTTGAACAATATTAACCTTTTCTGTAAACGTGTGCGTTAGCCTTCAATAATCAGACAGACGAGATTTTTTTTTTCCCGGCATGCAGAGACTTATTTCATCTGAGGTATAAAATTCTTTTACAATGTTTGTAACAGTTTAATCGAAGTGCTTTCCGAGTTTTGGAGTTGTTAAAATTCCCTTCTCTTTTGCCAGCTGTTTTGCACTACGTACCATGTAACCTGAGGCATTAAATTCTTTTTTTTTTTTAATTCTTCTAATAACTCAAGCTTTTTGTAAGAACTGATAATATTTGAATTTTGTCGTTTCTGTTACTAGATGATTTAAATTTCTCTTTCAACTGTGATAAAATCTTATTCTCTGGATCTGCTGTTGGTTCATCTGAAGACTGAGTAACAAGCAGTTTCTTCTGCAATGTAGATGTAATTTTTTTCAACTTTTCTGTGGGATAATGTTTTCTTGTATTCTTTTCTTTTTGACTGGTGTTTCCCTCAAACATAGAAGGCTTTCATTTAGTGAAGTAATTGCTACATCTCTGGCAAACAGCATCTTCATTGTCATCAGACTGTGGTTCAGAAATTCCTGTTTGCAACCCAGTTCCTTCGGTAGTACAAATAGGCATTTCAGTCTATATATACGACATTTTGCACGTATTTTCCAGTCCCTTGAAAGGGTGGATATTTTTTCTGAAATCCAGTTTTGAACTTTACGTAAGTTTTTTTTAACTTTACTGTGGCCTTTTAAATTTAATGGATTGCAGCAATATATTGTTCTTGAAAGAGCATTCATTTTCAACTTCAAACGAAAAAAGTTACTTTCATTAACACCTCCATTTAATAACAGTGCATATGTATTGATACATCTAAAACATCATCTTCGGTCGTTCCCAAGTGCAAATCTAAACCAATTCAAAACTAAAGGTTTTAGATTTTGGTTTACAAACTATTGAAATCCAGAACTAAAGATCTTAGGTTTTGGTTTATAAATCACTGAAATCCAAACCAAAATTAATGATCTTAGCTTTTGGTTTACAAATGACTGAAATCTCAATCTCAGCCAAAACTGAGCCCCCCCAGCTTTTTTTTTTTTTTTAAAGTGGTAGCATGTTTTAGTTATATTTCAGAAATGATGGTTATAACCAAAAGCACAAAACTTTATTACCTGGAAGTCTTTATAACAACTAGGAAAACACATCTTGATGTGAGATGTGCAAATTTAGAAATCTAGAACATGATTAATTTAAAACTTCTTGTAAAACTAAAGTAAAACTTTGTTATAATTTTAATAATATAAACACTGACCCTTCACAATATACTTTGTAATTCCTCCACTACCACTTTTATTTACATTGCATCATCAGATAATTAGTTTCATTATTGTGTGATGTGGTTTAGTTAGATATATCTTAATTTTTAAGACCATTTTAAGAAAAGAAAAATTCAATTTTTGAACACCTGTGTTTTCCATTTTTTTACTTAAGAAGCAATTTATTAATGAAAGCGGTATTTTCATTTCATTTAATGAATGTTATTCTGTAAAATTTCATGTAAGTGCTTAATTATTAAAAAATTTGGTGAAAATATATATATGCCATATTTCATTCTCTAGTTTAAACATACCAAAGAACTTCTCTATGTTCGTTGGTAATTGCATTACTATGCGAGTAATTACTATTGTGTTAAATACAGTACTTCTGCCCAGCACAGTATTGTAAGCACTTAACCCATAAATCAATGCTTTCATAACTGCAAATTCAGACGTATCTGTAATTATTAAGCAATATGTGTGGTATCGTATTGGTGGAAATTATGCTTATTGTTTATACATAAAAATTAATAACTTAAAATTGGATTAGAGCTCCAGCTTGAAAATTGGCAATCAACTAAGTACGTAGTTGACCATTAGAATATAAAAAAATCATGCAAAACAAAAGGTACATGTTTTAAGATATTGAAGTCAATGTCGTGTGACCTTGACCTTTAATACCCTATCCATGTTGCCCCTTTCCAAAGACCTCACATCAACAGCTTCAAAACGAGGCCTCAGTCATCTCAGTAGCCTAAGTAGAAGAGGAGTTACATGATATTTTATGTTGCTGAGCGATGCATTTTTCCAGCCTTCTTTTGAAGTTTAGAAATTTATAACTTTGGGAAAAAAGCAGAAAAAAATCTAAAATTTGACAGGTAGTTATATAAGCCATAATGTACAACAGTCCTGCCAATTTTTAAAGAAATCAGAGAATGTCTGGTTGTAAACTGCACTTTTCTGCATTGATTTGACATGGAATGACCCTTATATATTTTTTTTTTTTTTTATCATATTTTAAAGAAGTTGTGGGTGAACACAGAATTGAAAAACAAAGTAATTTTAATTAAATTTAATATTGAATTTAAATAATAGTTGGTTTAAATGGTTAATTTTGAAATGTAATGTGACAATATATGAGGACCTTGAAAAAACGCATTTGGTCTTTGAAAAGTCTTTGAATGGTCCTTGAATTGTATTAAGGCAAAAGAGTAGGAATCATGACCGTTATGCAATTCATTAAAATACAATTCTTTTTATATTAAAAAAAAAAAAAAAAACACTTTTAAAAATGAAAGAATTGCAGTTTTTTAAAATCTGAGCCAGGTTTGCCCGGGCCAAAGCACACAAGCACTTCATGAAA